>CM048826.1:21143851-21223683 GCA_026586065.1 Dioscorea zingiberensis | reverse complement strand
TCTCCTCACAATGTAATACCACAAAATTCTTCTTTGAGGCATTTCATCGAAAAGGTTATGTGCATATTACTTTCTTACTAAATAACTCTCATTATTGAAAACTCCCAATCTTTTTTTACAAAACACAAGACCATCAATAACATTGACTTTTGCAAAGACTCAAACAAAGAACATGGGCATGAACTTCAACCAGCATTGAGATATTATTGACCCTTTACACAATTAAACATTCAAAGATATATTTGGAATTCTTCTTGTTGAATCAAAGACTAGTTGAGAACTTTTCATGCCTTCGGATGAAAGGAATTCTACAAGCTTTCATTCTCTCGAGACAAGCAGGATAGAGGAGGCATGGAAGCTGCTTTCTCCTTTCTTCCTTATTTCTTATAATTCTTTCCTTCTGGCGTCAACGACGAGTTGGCAGAGAGTTTGCGGCTTCCTTCTCCTTCCTTCCCCTTTGTTGCAGCAGCTTTGGCAGCAACTTTAGTCTTCAGGAGCATCTCAAAACATTAGTCGTCATCCTCCTCAGCAGGAACTGGGGCAATGGTATCCATAAACGATTTGATGAAAGGCCGACAGTGATGAGCATCCACAAGGGCGACTCAACGACGGCGACAAGAGCCCCACAAGGGTGGCTTAACGGCGGCGACAGGAGCCCCACAAGGGTGGCTCAACGGCAGCGACAGGAGCCCCACAAGGGTGGCTCGGCAGCGGCAGGAGCCCCACAAGGGTGGCTCAACGGCGGCGACAAGAGCCCCACAAGGGTGGCTCTACAATGGCAACAGTGAAGCTCAAGAAGAATCCCCCACAAAGGTGGCTTGATGGCTGACGTAGCTCAAGAAGAATCACCCCTCACAAGGGTGGCTTGGTTATGACAGAAGGAGAGGAGACGCTTCATTTTCATCTCCTATGTATGATAGAGTGGAGGAGCCCTTCCCCCCTTTTTATTTTATCTCAATATTCCCCTTTTTATAGAGAGAGCCAGCTTTTTTTTTTAATTATTTTTTTATTATTATTATTTTTTTATTTTATCTAAATCCTTATCCTCCCTTAACTTTTTTATCTCTTGGTTTGATCTTATCCTGCCAAGATAACTAATTAACTCTCTTCTTTTTTCTCAAAAAACCGTAGGTGTAGATGGGATTTAATTATATATATATTTTTTTTATAACCAAATCTCCTTCCATTTATCTTTTCCAAGATAACATCAAATTTTAATTTGATTTAAACTTTTATTTAAGATAAGATCAAATTTCTCATCTTAATTTGATTTTATTTTGATTTAAAATTTATTTAATATAATATCAAATTTTAATTTTTTTATGCCTCGGGATCAGTATTCTTGCCCCTTGTGCCTCGGGATATGTTCTTGTTCCATATCATGATTTTCAATTTTCTTGGATTTTCCTCGGAATTTGTTCCCTTGGATTTGCCTCGGGATCTGTGCCCATGGATGATCTTAGGAATTTGAGATCGCCTCGAGATATGTGTTCTCGGGCTATCTTAGGATTTAAGATTGCCTCGAGATATGTGTTCTCGAGCCATCTTGGAATTTGAGATCGCCTCGAGATATGTGTTCTCGGGCATCTTGGAGTTTGAGATTGCCTAGAGATATGTTCTCAGGGGCAAATTTGGAATTTGAGTTTTGCCTCAAGATATGTTCTTAGGGGCAATTTTGGAATTTGAGGTCCTTGGCCCACCTCGGATCATTAAATATCTTAATTTCATGATATTTTCATTTAAAATATTTCATCATAATTTATATGAAATATTTCATATTGACTCTGAGATATTTCATATTTTCAAAGCTCATATATATATATATATATATATATATATATATATATATATATATATATATATATATATATATATATATATTGATATCAAATGGGGGACTAATGATATGGAAATATCTAGCATAACACGGTCATCGATCCCTTACAACACGTGGCACAACCCTCCACCACTGGCATCATCCTAAACCAAACACCGTATTAATCCGACCCTCCACCCCATTTCCCCAAAACCTCCCCCGGACCAAGAATAGGAATGAAATACCCATCCTCCTTCCGACAAAACCGACTAAAATCACAAGAAAAGTACGTAAAAATATCTCCCCGCCGAACAAATCCGATCAAATCCACCAAAACGACAAAGCACCATAAAACATTCCGACAAATACGATGAGACAGAATTTAAGGCAAGAACATCCACTTGTTCCATGACCCCACTTACCCCTCACCCACGACAGATATTTCCCACCGCCTCAACCTTAATAATAAGAAACCAAACCTAGGAGTTTCTCTATAAAATGGGAAGAATAAAGAAAGAACTGTGGACAAGAATTTTTGAGAAGATTAAAATCACACTTTTACTCTTTTCATCATAACCTCGGCCATTCCTCATCCACTAACTTGATCGTCGGAGTTAAATCCGCAAAAGGCCCAATTCCAATCGTTTTCTTTCCCTTGCTGTGTTTTCTACCGGATCTCGTAATCAAAGTGGCCCACACTAAAACAAATCTCAACTGCTGATAGAAGTCCGAAACTGCATCACAAGGCAGATCCTGCTTTACGACACCAACACTTGGAATATGGATGATTGTAGGATTTCAACAGAGATGGTGTGGACTTTGTCCCGTCTTTACAAGCAATTCTCTTTCTCGCAAATGGTGTGTAAATATTGAAGTGTTGGATTATATTTTTGTTAGTGTACTCTCGTGTTTTTGTTTGTTGCATTTATTCCTGAGTTATTATCTGATTTTCTAGTAACAAATTGGTTCTAACGCTGTCAACTTTCTCCAAAATTTAAGGTGTTCTCCAGTTTTTGGATGTGGTGGAATATTGATACATTGGTGTAATGACTATGCACACTAGATAAAGTTCATGTTACAGATTAATTAAAGGCTATGAGTTTGGTTGGATTGGTTACTTTGTGGCATAATTTAATAATTTAAATTATATATTAATAATGGGCGGGGAGGGATGGGGCGGGGCGGGGAATAGGGAAAAACCGTAGAATGGTTGTGGTATTGAAAATACCAATATTTGAGGTATGGGCGGGGCGTGGGCAAGAGTTGGTTCAGGCGGGGCGGGTGTGGTAGAGGTCTGCCCCGCCTTCGCCCTATTGCCATCCCTAAGAACAAGGTTCTCGCTTAGCTTTTATTTTAGTCCCATCAAAATTAAAATACAAAATTTTAAAAATCCTATAGAATCTTAGGAATTTTTTACCCTCAAAAACATTACCCGCTCAAAATAATTTTTTCAAACAAAATAGTTATTTCCATAGAAATTTACTTATTCCTATGGATTTAAGGTTATCAGAGGGCAGTATTATTCTTGTACTTTTAGCAATTTGAAGTAATATATGTATCTTTTTGGGGTTGTAATTTTCATAATGTTTTGACTAAGTATGGGTAAGAGTATAGTCTTTTGTTAGTTGTAAGTCTCCAAAGAATGGAAGTTATTCACAAATTTATTTATTAAATAAGATATTAAAAATACAGAATTGGAATAACTATTTGAGTAAAAAGGATGAAGGAAAAACCCAACCAAAAGTTTAAAAAAAGGTTGTTTTAGTTAAAGAAAAAAAAAGAGAAAAAGAATCAGAGGCTGCATAATGTGAAGAGATTAAATAAAGAAAGGGACATGGAGTTCAAAAAAAATATTAAGACCTTAATTTGGTTTGGTTCAAGTGGTTAATAAAACATGAATAAATTAATAAAACCGAAGATTTGCATGAAGGTAATCTCACGTGATCCAAAAATGATGATGCAATCAGTCAAAAATAAGTTTGTGATTGAAGTATATATCATCAGTCATCGGATGTAGCCTTATCTGTTCAAATAGCTGTTCAGTGTCTCCGGTTTGAATCTGTTCAAATAGCTGTTCCATACAGAGGTAGGAAGGCCTTTCCAAGCTGCATTATCTTTAGGATTTCAAACAAGTGTTTGTCTTCATATATATATATATATATAGTCCCGAGATATTGTAATTGGTCAATCATCGCATGATCCGCCGCCCTATTTTGCATTTGGAAGATGTTTGAAAGATTTCCAACACGAATAAAAGATTATCGAAAAATAAGATTCTAAGATTCCAGACAACGATCCGCGGTGCAAATCCAACCAATCGCACCTTATCGTGATTATATATATTGATGAGGGTAAAAACCGAGGAGCCTGACACTTGACGTGGATTGATCCTATCCGTCGATCTGTCACAGTAACCCTCTCGGGACACCCCTTCTTCGAGTTACCCCCCTCGGAAAACAGAGAGAAGACAACCGCCTCGATTCACTCGAGGCGAGCCTCCTCGGGAAAGTTGGCTTACCTCTTGGTTCCACGAGGGACAACGTTCCCTAACCCGAGAAGGCACCATGGATCCGAGCCCTCGAAAACACTATGAGCAGAAGGACTTGACACCCTTAGGAGAATTACAGTTAAGACCGTTGAGATTTAAGCTGAATGACACTTGGCGATCTAGAAGCATCTAGAAGGCCGTTGAGATCTAAGCGAATTCTGACTGGCGGTTTAGAAACATCTAGGAGAAGAGTGGTGTCAGTAGCTAACTGGCGTGGCCACGTGTCCTCTTAGGAGCTGGATCTCTAGCCTCCACGTGATGTCTATTAAGAATGACTTGCTCCCAGCAACACCCTCTGGGAGCCTATAAATAGAGGAGCTCAGCGGACTCATCTTGAGCTCTGGATGATTGAAGCCCTGCCTCTCAGGATATTCAAATTTCACTTGTAAACTTGTGATTTCTTAGATCGATAGTGATTTCATCTGATTTAGAAGATCTTGATAGTTTTCTCCCGATTTTGGAGTTTACGTAAATCTTGTGTTGATTCTTCTCCTTCTTGAGTTTCTCTCTCGATCCATCTCAATCTCATACAGATCGATCACGATCAAATCACAAATTGTTGATTTGAATCGGATTCATCCGATTCTTGCGTCATATATATATATATATATATATATATATATATATATATATATATAGTATCGCGCTACTATCAGGCCGGTCGGATCACTGTGCTGCTCCGACCGCCTCCCATTTTTACCCCTGAAATATGTTTGAAGGATTTTCAACTGTACGGATGAGAAGATCATCGAAAAATAAGTTAACCTGTCAATTTTCATATAATTTGATGACCGTTTGATCCTTCACTTAATAGTTTTTATTTTAGAAAAATTTTAATGATTCAAAATTTTAAGCGAATTAAGTGGGAGGCAAACGGCACCAAATCAGTATGTAATCGACAAACATTTTTCGATGATGTTATCCGTCTGATTAATCCTTCAAACATATTCCAAAGACCGGACTGAAACAATGTTCCAGCCATCCCTTCATTTAATTTGCAGCTATCCCTTCATTTAAAAATTTGCGCCTTAATCGACCTCATCAAATAACCACTGTTTACCGAACACGTACACCATGGGAAAACCAGGGGCAAACCAAGTAATTTGATCTGAAATATAATAAAAAATCTATAAAAAAATTAAAAAAATAAAAACTTAGCAACTATTATTAAATTTCTCATCACCATCCACATCAATGTACTTCAACTGACATACAATATTGCAAACTAGTTTCCAGCACAAAAAAGAAAGATATATATATATATATATATATTGATTGCACTAACTTTTGTTCAAACAAGTAAAATACCCTCAATTCAACTCAAGCCACCAGTAATTCCGCGTTGAGGCCAATCTCAGGAATGCTCTATAACACCACCGTATAAACAGATACTGAGGCTTGTTGCATGCTATCTTCAAGCTTTACAAACCACCAAACAAGGGCTAACGATCTTGAAATGATGCATTCATCAGGTTCACTGCAGAATCCATGAACTGTAGGGGAAAAATAATTTGTTTGTCAAGGGCAATTAAAGCAAGAGATGGATTCAAACAAAAAATAAAATATTACAAGCTTGTAAATCTGGGTTTGTAGAGTATCAGATCAACAGGAAAAAAAAAAGCACATTTGTAATAGGTGATCATCTGTTTGTGTTTTCAGAAAATTTTCTGCATAAAGAACCCTCAGAAATATCAGTTCTCCATAAATCATGGAGATCAACATGTACAAATTTTGTGTGGCATCCATTAGCAATTCAAATCAGGATACACAACTGTCATAAGAAATTAAGCAAGCATCCTATTGCACTTAATTAGTGAAGCACAGAGACAAGTCCAACATATGAACTGGCATTATCACCAAATAAGCAAAACATACCACCGAGGTCACATATCCTACATTTTGTCATTGATGTGCCATGTGGTAAGGGTTTTTAACGGATTGCAAAGAAAAGTGAATCAAATAAAACAAACAAACTTGAAAGTTACCACAGATTACATGGGTATAAAGTAATTTTACTTAAAATTAAACAGCTACTTTTAACAATAATTAGAATAACAATTGAAGAACAAGCCCAAGAAGAAAAGGACATAATAAACAAACTACCAGATAATAAATTAAAGAGTGTAGTTCTAGACCGAAGTTGGAAGCAAGCACATACAACCTTATCAATACACATATAGGAATTAACAATCAATTTAAAAGACTTGACATACTTTTGAACTACTCCCCATTATGGCACTAAACATGCACATTGCTTGTTTCACACCCAAAGATGAAAAAATATCAAATAATCCTATTATATTTAAGTATTTAATGTTTCAAGACTTATCTAAAGCATGTTGGTCTAAGGTCACCCAGATGAATATATAGAAACATTTGAGTCAAGAATTGCAAGATAAGCAAGAGCAATAAAAGCTCAGTCTAGTGTATTATCACCTTCCCAATAGATTGTAATTCCCGTCCAACAGGTTCGATAAATTTCAAATTAATATCAATAGGCCAGACCTGCATTCAGTCCATGAAAAGAGAGAAAGGACATTCAGATAAATGTTCTATATAGGAATGATCAACATCTTCCATCCATAACAGTACTTATGGGAAAACCTTAACAGTAAATTGCAATATAATACCATCTTAAAAAAAAAAAAACTCAGGATATTGAGATATATCACGAGCAGCTATTGGTCATATAATCTAGGTCAATCTTCTGCCTTGACATAGATTTACTGTTACATGGAAGGACGCTAAAACAAAATATTAAAAAAGGAAAAGAAACAGCAATGTGTCTGATGGTGTGAATGCATGAAAAAGAGAATATTTTACTACATAAGCAGATATTGTCAACCAAAAATGACTATAAAACAAGCTTAACTAAATAAAATTGTTTTTAACCCTGTCACTCCAATTTTCTCCAGCTAGAAGCATAACCTTTAAAGTGATAAGGAATAAACCAAAGCCACACTATAACCAGAACTTAAATCCACTGTAATGGTGGTGCACCAAACTGTCACTTTCTTACCAGTCTTCAAAAAAGAAAATTTCTTTCAAAAAGCACACCTTAATCATAAAGAACAAAACTGAACCCTGTTTCAATTTAGATTGGTCTTGATTCTTCTCACAAGTTTTGGTAATCACTCTCTTTTGTAATGTACAATGTTGGAGCAAATATTTATTTTGTTTGGTCAGCTTTTGAGAAGTTATTTAAAAAAGAACCAAGTTGTCTAGCTTGGAGAAGATGAACTTCTGTATTTTTGTGCAGGACAGCGGTTGCCAATATCCAGTTACAAATAAAATAGCATAATGTTCTCTACAAAACAACAATTTAAGCAAGAAATTAAATTTTGAAAAGATAGTATTCAAAAAAATTGCATGAAACAAACAAAGATTGCTCAATAAATTCCTAAAATTACTTGCATGATGCAGCTGCTGATATCATTGTGAAAGATGATAGTGAGAATTGAGCAATGGAGTAAAAGAGATCAAATAGAAAGAATGAATCGACAATAGAGGGCATAAGACTAATGTCACCATGTTGAATAAAAAAGCAAAGATGAGAAAGGAAAATTGAGTAAGAGATAGATCAATTTAGGAGGGGAGGGGGTGGGGGATGGTGTATCTTAAGTAAATGGAAAGAACTAAGTTTAGTTGTCAACTACCAACCTTCACAAGGAAAGTTGGTAACTCATTCCCTCTCACAATGAGAGGTTGAGGGTTCGAACCACGCCTATGACGTGCTTCTAGTGGCTTGTCCACATCTATCCAAAAAAAATTAGTTATCAACTATTTTTGCTTAATGGATAATGAAATATGAAAAATGTTACAAACTACTTAAACTTCAACATAAACATCCTGATGTGTATTACATCCAAAGAGATTTGGAAGATATTATAAGAGAAAAGAAATTCAAAAATATGAAGAAATTAATAATATTTAGCATGATTTGAGGATAGAACTCATCTAGGAATTTAAAAGTTAGTGCTATGGAAGTGATTTCAGGTTTTTAGCCCAAAGGATTCTGCCAAGTTTGGTTGGGTTTGTTTGAATTCTATTTTAAGTTGAGTTTCTCAATAAGTCTAGAAGTTTAGATAAGTCCTATCTTATTTTTACTCAAACGTTGCTTGAATAAAGTCTCTTATCTCTATAAAGGAAGATAGATATTCTCTTAAGAACCAGTTAATGAATTAATACAATTGTTCATTTGCTTTATGCTATTTTTGACAGTGGGATTGCCTTATTCTTCTGAGTGTAATAGCTTAGAACTTTTAGGAGTGACTGCCTATGATATCCCGCATCAATTTGGTATCAAAACCAGTTTGAACATATTGAAGAAAGCTAACTGATCTACAACAAGTTGGCATCTTGCTAAATCTTGTTGAACAGATAGATAACACCAATTCTTGCCTTGAATATGTAGGATCAAAAGTACACCAAAATACAATTATCTTTAAAATCATTCATAGTGGAAAGTCAAGTGAATGAGACATTGATGTCAATAAAGCCATTGAAACCAAATCAAAAGCCTAATAACTCAAACGAACGGCTTCCATGGTGGATGCTTCAAAAATTTGATGGAAAAGACTTGTTTCAGGTGTAGAGGAAAAGGGTATATGGCACATCAATGTCCTACGAATCTAGCTTAGATTGGGTAAAAATCTTGGTGAGTTACAACTATGGCCTTTTTCACTTTGATTACCCAATTTTAATTTTTCTTTTTTTGTTACCAGACATCAATTTTGTTTCACCGGAAGGGTACCCGGGCTATTCCGGCCATTTTAATCCCACGTGGCGCAATCTCCATGTCGGATGCCATGCCCTCCATCTTCCACCCTCAACCCCTTTCTTCTTCACCCGAGAACACAACCACCTAGCGTGAGTGTTCTTCTTCATCCAAATGTAGGATATGTTTTCTTTAAATGGGGATAGCTTATCAAAATCTCGAACAAGAAATGCAATTGGCGACTCCAGTGCGGTGGCTATCGGAGAGGAAAAAGATGAAACCCTAACACTAAAACTCCTTTCCGAGTTCACCAAAACACAAGTCCTTCGCGGCTTCTTATCCACCGAAATCAAACCAAAACCATGAACTCGCGAATATAAGAAGTGGGTCAAGATTAGATTTTAAGTGATTTTCTCGAGTTTTGAATCAAGTAGGATGAAATTCAATAACAGAGACGGATTGCAGGAGCCTAACCTTAGACCAAGTGGTTGAAAAATGGGATTTTGGACCTACTGAAGATCTGGAGGCGAAATCGCCAAAGTGGCGTACATGGAGGCGATTTAGCGACAACGCCTTCATGAATCGAATTAGCTTTCAAAAGCTCCTTTAACGCTGTAATCGAATCAAATCCTACGCATCAAAAGACGAGATTGAAAGAAACAATGTTCGGATGGAGAAGAACCCTCGCCGCACTCTCGGTGAAGAAGAAAGGGTTTAAATGGGGAGGAAGATGGAGGTGGCGTGGCATCCGTGGAGATTCAGCGATCACGTAGGATTAAAATGGCGGAATCCTCGTACCCACCTCGTGAAAAACCGATTTACGTAACCAAGAAGAAACAAATTGAAATTCAATAACCAAAGTGAAAAAAAGGTCAAAGTTCGGTAACCTAACAAGATTTTTACCCAGCTTAGACCTCATCAATGTCCAATGGAATCTAGCTTAGACCTTGGCAAAGAAAAGGATGTACGAAATGAACAAAAAGAGATTAAAGCTGAAGACAGGGAGGATGTGGCATACTACGTTGATGATCTAATTGATTTTGATGGTGAGTAGGCACATACTTATTGCCCCAAAGACAAAAGGAAGATCAGAGAAACCATTGTTTCCAAACTTTGGTTGTGGTAAGGAGCTACTTAACCTAGTCACATATGAAGAAAGTTGTATGAACATGATTTCAGCCTTTGAAGTAAACACATCAAATCTACCTGCTAAAACACATCAACAACCTTATCACATTGCTTGGACACATCCATAATCCTATCATATTGTTTGGATTGAAAATCCAGCCACTTGAGTAAGCAAGCATGACCTAGTTTCTTTTTCTTCTGGTTCTCATAAAGATTTTATTTGGTGTGACATTCCATAAATGTTACACATATACCATTAGGACAGACTTGGCTCTGACTATGATGTGCATCATTGAGGGCAAAACAACACCTCTCCTCGTATGTGGAAATGAAAACATTACCTTTCATCCAAAGAACAAAAAAGAAACAAAGCCTAGATGGCCCTTTGAATAGCTAAAGAACCTCCACAACAAGTTGTTAACGAAAAGAGACCACTGTAGATTACCACCAAGAAGTTCATACATGAACACAAAGATAAAGGTCTTATATATGCAATAGTGGCAAATGAAGCAATACAAACATCAGTTGTATGGTGTTGATGCCAAATGTTCAAGATGTTTTGATCCTTCCTGTGATCACTCGCTCATACGTTAAATTTATAGTTGATGTGCTTGCCTGCTATGAGCTGTCTGAAACTATTTATCTGACTCATGTGGCCTTTAAAGGATGAATCTTGTTGATTCTCAAATCAAGTCAAAAACTTGAAGAGAAGTTTAATATTAGTTTTGTGTGATGAGCTTCTTATTTTCTTTTGGATCCATTTTCTTCTATTAGTGCTCTCCTTTTATAGCACCTTAGAATTCAGAAGGGTAGGGTAAGGTGGATTAAGTAAATATCTCTTGATTGGGAAAGGCGGTAGGAAGGTGGTAGGAAAATATCACCTCATGAGGGGTGGATAAGGCCCATCATTTTAGAGGCGTTAGATGTTTCTATCTCTTTCTTTTTACCTTTTACTATGAGGATCGTTCAATTAAATCTTGTTTGTAGGATTGAATCCTTACGCTATCTTAATTGAATTGTGCAAGGATAAACTTCTTAGTGTAAAACAAGTGGTTCTTTAACCGACACTTCTTGACAAATATATCCGTAACATGCTAATTGAATTCCTAAAGATGTATCCAAATTGTTCAAGATGTTGCTGATTTTTCATGTTGATTTGGGCACTATTACGAAATGTCTGCATCTTGTGATTTTCCTAACTCATTGCCAAAATCTTTCTTATTGAATGAATCCAATGAAACATGAGAGTTGAAGACAAAATGAAACACAAATAAAGACATTATAGAAAGTTTAAGCCCACTTTATTATTTACACCAAAGGATGGGAGTTGGTGTACATGTATGACAACTATGCCATCAACAAAATCACCATCAAAAACAATTCAAGATTCCTCGACTTGATATGTTAAATATGATCGCGAGTGACCATTTTCTCAAGTTAGATCTCAAATGCGCCATTAATTAGAATTCATCCTGGAGGATGAATAAAAGCATTTTGACTAAGGATGGATTTATGAGTGACTTGTCATGCCTTTTGATTTATACTAAGCACAAATACCTTCATAGAGAGATGACACAGTATTTCAAATTTTATAAGTAAATTCTTGGTGTTATATTTTCCATTTTCCTTCTTTTTGATAATAATTTAACCTATAGAAAAGTAGAGCACCACCTTTCATCTCCAATTCTAGCTATCCAATAAGAACTTTACATTAACATATGTGTTCCTTCATAAGCCTTAGTGTTGGCATGTGGGCTTTCTAGTCTCCTTATCTAATCCAGAGTTGATTATTAATTGTTGAACACCAATCACATTCAATGTCTTTGAGTTTTCATGGGCTAAGTGCATTCCACCAGATCTATTCAAGGATTGAATCCAATTATAAATCTTATCTAAGATCAATTTTCATGGAATTTAGGAATTTAAGCATTTTAGGTGATCACAAACAAACAAAAACAAGAAAAACAAAACAAAACAAAACAAAACAAAACAAACAAAAAAACAAAACAAACAAAGAGACACTAGTACTACAATTGATTATAACAAGCAAGGTTTTAAAAGCAAAATAATGAAAGCGTTTTCTTTAGCCTCTCATAGCCTTGAGGAGCAGTAAGCCTGCTAAAAATAAAATAAATTAAAAATAATAATAATATATTAGAATGTCAATAACTGTACATTAAATAAAACACTCTAATATAGTTCATAAAAATAAAATATAGTAAGAAAACAAAGTCTTCACTCAAATACATTAAATAAAAACATAATATGCATCGTAAGAAAAATTACAATGAAACAAGCTTGACAGAAGTGTCATAACTATATGTTAATATAAGTAGGATTTCCATGAAGTGAAGGATCTTAACTTGATTTTCACATGTTGTCACTTCTTCGGATTTTTTATTTCAAATTTATATATAATTACATCCGATTAGAAATGATCACACAAAGAAAGCATGTTGCACCATTGAAGATAAAAATCGAGAAAGGCGTTTAAGATGATTTGGACATCTGTAGACCCCAAGTGCTCTTGAAAATGTGATAGTTTAGTTGTAGAAAGTAAGAATAGAGGTAGGCCGGATTCGTGGAGAGAGGTGGTGTCTCAGGACTCAGTATGTTAGATATTGAGATCTTGCTTTTGTGAGACATGGAGACAAAGAATTCATATAGCCGCTACAATATAGGATTCAGATAAATTTTTAAAAGTTTTCCTTAATTAGCTCGTTTGTAGGGATCTTGTTTTGCTTCTAACATCTCATCTCATAAATTATTTGTTGTTATTATTATTTATTTATGTATTTTTATTTTTCATTTTATTTCACTGTATTTAGTTTATTTTGTATTTACTTTATTTCATTCTATTTTATTTTATTTTTATTTCATATTAAAGAGCGACATGACAACATAGAATCCATATGGCCGACCCCATCTAGTATGGGATTAAGGCTTAGTTGTTGTTGTTGTTGTATTAATATAATTACATGACATAAAAAATATTTTTATTTATTTATTTATTTGTTTTTAAGAAGGCATGGTACAAGGTCTAAGAACCTAGATTGACATTAGTGTTAATAATACATCGTAATCCACTTCGTGGTGACATCAACACTTCATCATCGCCTTGGCTCCAAACCTCTCCACATCTTCAAGATTCCAAAGCAGGCTTAAGCCTCGGGCTTCGTAGCCTGAGGTAGCCTCAATGAGGCTTAAGCCTCGGTCATATGAGAGGCCTCAGGGGAGAGCCTCAGCCCGAGAGCCTCGGCGTAAGCCTCGGTTTTGAAACCATGATAACAAGGTGTGGTTTTAAAGTCATATGATGCTTCATATATTGGTATTATTGGTATTTGTGGTGTCTCCCAGAGGGCCATCAAATCACGTTTTTGTGAGAAGCTTAATGGCGCTAAAGATTACGCATATGAAAAAAATTTATACCTTGCATAAGGTGCCATTGCGCATTACTTTATACTAAAGAAACTTTTATCTATCTTTATAGCGATATATGCAGGGAAAATCTACATACCACAGAGGATAGGGATCTTTCTCTTCATTGACATGTGAAGATCACATCCCCCATGATGATCTTTTTTGTATAGAAAGGGAAAGTAGAGGTTATATTTTCCGTTTCTTCCATTCTACATTCTTTTTTACTTTGTTATTTGTTTAATCTACCTAAACTTTTCAGATTCATGCATCTTCTTAGATTTTCCTTATCTTTTTAAATCTCAGTGATTTTACTTGTTTTTAACGATCTAAACTTTTTCAATCTTCATGCATTTTCCTTAAATTTTCACCCTTCCAGATCTTCTTGAATCCAATGTTATAAATCTTATCTAGATTTCAAGTTTCAATTTAATTTAAATTCTTGTACTTCCACTTCTCTAAAACAACATGATTTACTAAAATAAAAATTGTTTCTCTCCTAATCATTTCAAAAAAACTTATGACCATAGTACTTTTGAGATAGTAGTTGTCAGTAAATTTTAAGACAATAATACCTATTTTAATATGTAATTATAAGCTTATTGAATTTGTATATAGGATGGTGAGTGGTGCTAAAAATGATAAGGATGTAGCGAATGATCAAGGAGTTAGAGATATTCCTTTATGGTGTTATATTAATTTTTAGAAAGGAAAAGGCAAAAAAGTCCAAGGAATTATATATAGGTGTACAAATTATGTAACAAAGTATTTAACAGTTCATATTCTAAAGTTAAAGTGCACCTTTTAATTCAAGCAAAGAATTTGTATATGCAATGCGTCATGATAAAACATTGGCAAACTTCAACAAGATTAACGATCCGGTGCAAAGAAGACCTCTCAAGAAGTGCAAAGTGAATATTATTTGAATTTTCCTTTGCCAAGCTTTGATTTATAAAGAAAAATAATGAAAAGAAATGAAGAATTACAAAATACTTTAATATGTCCACACAAGATGAGATGGCGGTTCATCATTTTTATGCTAATGGGTTATACTTCAACTTAATTAGAACTCTATATTTCCAAAGAAATATCAAGCATATTGATCGAGGCTTTTTTAGTCTTAGTTGGCGGATCAACGTAAAATTGGAAGTGATCGGCATTCCGTGATTGGAAGCGATTTTGGAGGTGGTTACGTATTTTGGAACTTTCTGATATCGGAATCACGAGTTTGAAATCCAAAGCTCGTTTTGCAAACGTGGTCTCGACTCGATTTGATCTTAATTCAAATTACGTGTTTTCCATATCATTGTTTAAATATTTTTGCTATTTTTAAATTAAATTATTTATCAAATTGGGATAGGATTTGAATCATTTGATCTCGAATTTTTAGGATTTATCGATTTGTTTAAAGTTTTAAATTTAGATAAGTTTTAATTTTGAATAATAATTTGCAATTTTGACAATTTAGATAAGATGAAAGAGTTTCTAGGTTATTTTTGAAGTTATTTAACGGCATTTGTTTTAGATTATTGAGTTTTGAATAATATTAGTTTCTTTAAAGTTCCAAAGACTTTCACTTTGTTCTTTTGCTTGCTTTCTTGGCAATCCACGATTACCATCACCGTAGGTTAATCGTTATTGCCGTCGGTTGGTACGAGCTTCATGTCTTCCTAGGAGAGTCATACTCAATGTCTAGTGGTGGTGGATACTAGTTGGATGGGTTCGCGAGGAGGTCGTGATCGTGACTAGGAGATGATGATTGTGGATTTGTAGAGGCAAGTCGCGAATTAACCGGCGTTTGATGATTAAGGATTTGCAAGCAAGTCACAAATTATCAAGACGTCGCGTGATCGGCTTATCATGGTTATTATGGGAGTTCGAGCGAGAAAGTCCAATGATCATAGAGATCGAGAAGGGTTTGGCCAACCCACCTATGATGATTACGAGGAGATCTGCCCATCTACGATTATTACAAGGAGATGTGGCCCATCTATGGCATTACGAGGAGATCTGCCCTTCTATGCGATTACGAGCAAAGAATGGACCAAGCGACTTGGATGATTCTAAAGGCGTTTTGAGGGCGAGTTCTTTCCAACCGTAACGATGTAGGAGGCTTGGGTGTTAGTGTTGAGTTAATCAACGTAAAGATTGGAAATGATCGAGCCAATTCCGTAATTGGGCTTTGTTATTCATTTTGACATAACTTTACTACGAATCGAAATCACGCATTTGAACCCCGCAAAGCTCGTTTGGTACACATGGTCCCCTAGATTAACCCTATAGTCATCTTTGAATTCAAATTCTTGTTTTCCATATCGTTGTTTAGATATTTTTGTTATTAGTATTAAATTATTTATCAAATTAGGATAAGATTTGAATCGATTTGATCTATTTTTGGATTTATCTATTTGTTTCGATTTTAAATTTAGATAAGTTTTAGTTTTGAATAATAATTTGCCAATTTTGACAATTTAGCATGTTTTAAAACCAATGAACGTCTCAAGCTTCCGCATCGGTCGGTCCAAAATGACCCATTTAGGGCCGATGACGCTACATATATATATATATATATATATATATATATATATATATATATATTAGATGTATTGTTTTAAAGTAACAGAAACCATAAACATACATTAAATTATATAGTAAAAGTTCTTTATCTATAAATTATAACATCTTTAAGGTAGATAAAGATAACAAATAGGTTGAAAAAAAGCAAAGAAAATATATATATATATATATATATATAAAGTTGGTAAATATTAATTATATTTTTATGATTGGGATTCAAAGAATGGCAGTGGATGTAATTAGAAAGAAATTGGAGGGTGGTTAGAAAGGGAGAGTAAATGAGAGCAAATGATATGTTGGCATTTAATTTCAACAAAACTTAGTCCCACATCGGATGGGGAGAGAACATGAGAGCCTTTATAAAATGGGTTGGGCCTTGAAGTAACTTGTATGTTTCTTTGGCCGGCCAATTTCAATTGAAATTAAAAACATTCTTGGTTACGGTTAAGCAGTTCATTTTTCAATGGGTTTGACGGTTCAAGTTTTGGTCAACAATTGATGTTAACTCGGAGTGTTCGTTTTTTTCGGTCCGATCGGCGTCCGTCGTTTAAAAACTCTTGATTTAGATAAGATAATAGGGTTTCTTGGTTATTCTTTTGAAGCTAATTAACTTTGGCTTATGGGTTGTCTTATATTATTGAGTTTTGAATAATATTAGAAAGCGAGGAGACAAAGCAGAGAAAAAGTCTGGAACTTCAAAGAAACTAATATTATTCAAAACTTAATAATCAAAACTAGCCCTGGCCGGGTTAAATAGCCTAAAGACTAACCTAAAACCTTATCATCTTATTTAAATTGCCAAAATTGACAAATTATTACTCAAAACTAAAACTTATCTAAATTTAAAACTCTAAACAAATCTAAATCCTAAAATCCGAGATCAAATGATTCAAATCTATCCTAATTTGATAAATTTAATACTAAAAATAGCAAAAATATCTAAATAGTGATATGCGGAAAACAAAGAAAATTTGAATTCAAGATGACGACCAAGTCTATAAGACGCCAAACGGAGCTAATTGGTTTAAACGCATTTTGAGCCGAAAGCATGGCCAAAATATAAACACTCAAACTACTCCAATCACGAGTTATTGCCATCAATCTTACGTGATCCGAACTCAATATATGAGCCTCTATCCTTGGAAAGAACTTTTCCTCGAGTTTAAAGCATCTTTAAAATGGATCTTTAAACTTGATTTTGTGAATCATCAAATAAATGATTTATAAAATAGGTTGAAATTTGATCGCTACACATGAATTCTCTTTGAATGTGACAAATAAAAACATGAATATTGATTTAATTGAGATTCTTAATCATCAAACGTGGTATAAATCATTTGAAATTATTAGTTCGTGATGTCAATAGAATGATATTCAAAAGACAACACATGACTATTAACATAAAGCATATTGGAAAAATTACCAAAAGAGAGAAGATTAATGTATGAAAAGATGAAGTGCTTACAAGATATCTTTGAACTTCAAAGAAACTAATGTTATTCAAACTAATACCAAGACAAGCCCACAACGTTAAATATTTCAAAAGAATAACCTAGAAACTCTTTCATCTTATAATTGCCAAATTAAAAATTATTCAAAGTCAAAACTTATCTAAATTTAAAACAAACAAAGATAACCAAAATCTGATCAAATCGATTCAAATTATCCTAATTTGATAAAGAATTTAATACTAAAAAACATCTAAACAATATGCGGAAATAATGTAATTTTTATATAAGTTAATATATTTAAAAAATTTTATATTATTAAACGCATTGACATTATAGCCAAAGTTATGGCCAAAATATAAAAACTAAAATATTAATAATATCTTATTATATTGATAAAAATACCAATTACCTATCTACATATCATATTAAAATTAGTAAAATTCTATCAATACTATTCACACTATACTTTTAAATGGAGAAATCTAATATGGATATGCTTTGAAATTTCTAAAAAATCTTGATTAACATATCTAAAATAAACAAATATATGTAAGATGAGTTTGATAAATTTTGCTATACTTACAATGGTTCTCTTTGAAAAACATTGGAGCTCAATAAAGAAGAAATAAGATCAGTATATTGAAATTAGTGTCTCCAATGTGGTATAAAATCAATAATGCACGACAGAAAATGAAGAAGAGAAATTTCACACAATATTTCAATCATGCTAAACCCTTAATTTGATTTTGACCATGATATTGAAAAATCAAAAGATTTCAACAATTTGAAATTATAAATGAGAAATGATCCACGAAGGAGTTTGTTGAATCCATCAGTTTATAATATAAAAGTATCAAGTTAGGCTTATTATCCAAGACAAGATTTGCTTCAACATATATCAAAAGAATTTACCTTGAAAAGTGGTAAAGTATTGATCTAAGATTAAAGGTTTTTATAAAGATATCCAAAGAAAACAAAAAGAGAAAACTAAGACCTAGGATGATCAAATGTAATGGCCAAATTTTATTAAGATGGTATGGTTTTAAAAATAAAACTTAAGAATGCAAAAATAGGAAATGGATTTTATTTATAAAACATTATTAAAAAAAAAAAAATGAATAAGAAAATTAACAGAAATAAAATTTTCAATTATCCACAATATCATGAAAGGTACAAAATTCATCCAAGCATGGACGTTGAATATGCATAAAAGAGGGGATGCATTTTTTATGCTTTTTTGATTTAAATATGATGGAGGAAGATGGAGAACAACCGTATTTACATAAAAACTAAGTTCCTATTCACGATCCGTGGAGTGGCATCTTTTTACACCGAATTATTGACGTTATAATGCAAAGATCCTTATATTCAACAATCGTCAAGCACAATTAATGTCAGAGAAATAATGTTGATTAAATGTTTATTTTTATTTGTAATGGACTTTTATATTTTATTTATATCACGAATAAAAGTACTCATTTCCCTTCTTTTATATATATACTTTGCCAACACATACAAACTAATGTAAAAAAAATAACATACAAACAAATTTATAAATTTAAGATTAAATTTAAAATTTTTAAAAATATGAAGAATTTTTTAAAAAACTAATTCATAACAATTTTATAAATATAAACAGATTTTATAAAACATATATATAATCATAAAAACCTTATCCATTGTTAATATTTAAAAAAATAATAATTTAGGGTAACTAATCTATTGAAAAATATTTTTTTAAAAAAAATAACATGGACCCATCCACTGATAATCTAATTAATCTTAACTAATTATTGCTAACTTAATTTAATTTTTTAAAATATTATTTCACTTTTAATTTGATGGAGAAATTCATTTTAAAAAAATTAAAAATATAAAAATGTGGGCCCCACCTCCTTTTTGCCCGGTTAAGCGCCCGGGCGATCTTTGCCCGGGCGCTTGCCCGGGGGAGTGGGGCCCACCATCAAACCGGGCAAACATGGGAGCGGTGTAAAAAAATTTTCTTTTAAAAAGGCAATTTTAGCACTTTCACCTGCCATCGCCTGGGGCGGTGGAAGTGCTCTTATGATGAATGATTTATGGTGGGGCCAAATTTATATTTTGCTATTTTATAAGATTGTCACACTGGTAAGCACATACTTCACAAAACAAATGAGAATTGGGATTGTATAATTGAAAAGATACAAAAGAGAATTTTTAAACATGACTAGACGCACTTATATGCGTGTGTGTGTGTATCATGCTGCTAAATTGATGTCTCAACGTTATATATACCAATTAGCAAAAGGAAAGTAAAAGAACATAGGTCTTTATGTGCCACCAGTTCCTTTAGAGCCTCTGCAAAACTAAGCATGGATTTTGTGCTAGGATTACCTAAAACTAAAAGCAAGCATGATTATATTTTAGTAGTTGTTGATCATTTTCTAATATACGGAATTTTATCCCTTGTTCTAAATTAAGGGATGCAATTCATATGGCAAAACTATTCTTCAGTGAAATTGTACGACTTCATGGTTTACCAAAAACTATAGTACCAAATAGAGCAAAAGGTTCAATAGTTATTTCTGGTGGACTTTATGGTGGTTAATGAACAATAATTAAAATTTCCAACTACATTTCATCCTCAGATTAATGCAAAAACTGAGGTGGTTATCCAAACCCTTAAAGATCTACTTCGTTTTTTGGTGAGAAAAAAGCTTGCTACCTTGAATTTAATTCTAACTATGATTGAATTTGAACATAACAACTCCGTTCACAGAATTGCAAGGTGAAGTCCGTTTGAGATATCGTCAGGCTTGCAGCCATGGAAACTAATTGATTTGGTTCCCTTCCCCATTGCAGCCCACCCTAATGTTGAAGCTATTGATTTTGTAGAAAGCATATGACTCATAAGCTACTAGCACGAAAGCCTTGCCAACTACCAAATATATTCAGATGATGTGCAACAAAAGGCTGCAGCCAATTAAGCTGTTTACAAGAACTATGCAGATTTACACTACCGACATGCTGAACTTGAAGAGGGGGAACAAGTAATTGTTCACATGAGATCTAAATGATTTCCAAATAAAAAATATAAGGGGCTCTAGGATCAAAAAATTCTTAAAAAGATAATCTTCAATGCTTATGTTTTAGAATTACTGGACAATATAGATATAAATAAATATCATGATCACAATGATGCTTTAATTGAAGACCCCAGCCCGTTTGAACCCAGCTTCAATTACGTCAATTCATGATGAGCTTGCGACCATTGTCGAAAGTGTATTGTTTCTACCACAGATTTTACTTGGATTAAGAGGGACTGGTCTTGAAAAGCATTTGGTCAAATGAAGAAACAAGCCATACTCATATTGCACTTGGCTCTAAAGAAGACTTAAAAAAAACTAGAACACAATATTTATGTAAAATACTTCTCTTCTAATTCATCAAAGTTGAATTTCTCGAAGTCAAGGAAAGATGATGTAGATCACATGCCAAGGAGATTTGCAAGGCATTACAAGTGAAGAAAAAGTCCAAAAATATAGAGAAATCAATAATATTTAATACAAGTTAAGCTTAGAACTCGTCAAAGGGCTAAGGTTAGTGTAATGGATATTTTGGTAATTTCAAAATTTTAGCTTCTAAGAGCCCACTAAGTTTGGTTGGATTGTCTTGAATTTTATTTTAAGTTCATCAATAAGTTCAAGTCCTAGAAGTTTAAGTACTAATTCTTTAGAAGTTGTAGGTGAAAAAATCGCTCAATTAGGTCATCAAAGCAAATGCACTTTTCAATTTAATCCATGGATTCATTAACATATGTGTGTGAAATGGCATGCATAAATTATTATACACCACTAAAGTGGCAATTTCATGGGTTTCTTTGGAGAAAGAGCAAAAGGGATGGATAAGAAAGATATGAGGAAGTAGCATAGGAAATTATCACACCACATGTTAGTCGATGCGACAATTTAATGCATGTGGTTGTGTGGGTGCCAAAAGGAAACATGTCTTCCTTGGCTTTCTCTTGATTTGTACCAAGAATGATGGGGAAAAAAAATAGAGATGTGAGAAAGCAACATGGCTAGGAATGTAAGGCAATTTGAGTTTGAGTAGACCCTTTACTTTGTCTCAAATTTCGGTTCAAATTTAAGGAATCAAGCATGAACTCAAGCTTGAATTGGCTTTTAGTTTTATTATCTTTATTTTCTTTTTTACTAGAAATCTTCTAAACCTATGAGTTTAGCCTAAGTTTTCCACTATACTTCAATTTTCAATTTTGTCAATTAAAACTCGTACTTCCAATTTAGTTAAAATGTCGACCCTTCATCCAATTCACCATCAACTAGACATCATAAGCTTCAATGCTTATGTTTTAGAATTACTAAACAATATGGGAATTAACAATATCTTTAATGTAGAAGATATAAATAAATATCAAGATCACAATTATGCTTTAATTGAAAGCCCAATTGCACGTTTAAACCCAGCTTCTATCATGCCAATTCATGACTAGATCAAGACCATTATGGAAAGTGTGATTTTTTATTACCACATATTTTACTTGGATTAAGGGGGACTGGTTTTCAAAAGTACTTGGTTAAATGAAGAAATAAGCAATGGTCATATTGTACTTCGGCCTCTAAAGAAGACATAAAGAAAACTAGATCATAATATTTATGAGACATAATTAAACTTCTAATTCATAAATGTTGAATTTCTCCAAGTCAAAGAGAGATGATGCAGATTACATGCCAAGGAGTTTTAGAAGGCATTACAAGTGAAGAGAAAATCCAAAAAATATGGAGAATTTAATAAAAATATGGAGAAATTAATAACATTTCGTACGAGTTAAGGTTAGAACTCGTCTAGGAGCTGAGGTTAGTGTTATGGATATTTTGGTAATTTCGGGATTTTAGCTTGTCAGAGCCGACTATGTTCGGTTGGATTGTCTTGAATCTTATTTTAAGTTGAGTTCACCAATAAGTTCAAGTCCTATAAGTTAAGTGCAATTACTTAGAACTTGCAACTAAAGAATGGTTCAATTTGGTCCTCAAAGCAAATGGACTTTTCAATTTACTCCATGATTTGTTGGCTAATGTCATATATTGTGTATGAAATAACATGCATAAATTATTTACTACATACCAGTTAATGTGACAATTTCATTGATTTTCTTGGAGAAAGAGCGAGGGATAGAAGAAAAAAAAAGATAAGAGGTAGCGGAATAGAAGAAATTATCATACATGTCAGTTGATGCGGCAATTTGATACATGTGGTTATGTAGGTGCTAAAAGGAAACATGTCTTCCCTTGTTTTTCTCTTGATTTATACCCAAAGGCAATAGTAAAGAAAAAGAGATGTAAGAAAGTAACATGGCTAGGAATGTAAACGAGCTGAGTTTGACCAGACCCCTTCCTCTGTTAAGCTCAGTTTGAATTTAAGGAATTAAGCTTGAATTGGCTCTTTTAGTTTTAAAATTATCTTTATTTTCTTTTTTAACATAGAAATCTTCTGAACTAGTGAGTTTAGCCTAAGTTTTCCACTATACTTCAATTTTCAATTTTGTCAATCAAAACTCATACTTCCAAACAACAACAACAACAACAACTTCAACAATAACTAAGCCTTAATCCCATACTAGACGGGGTCGCCTATATGGATTCTCTGTCTCCATGTTGCTCTCCAAAAAAGTAAATAAACAATAATAATAATAATAATAATAATAATAATAATAATAATAATAAATGAATAAATACATATAAATAAAATAAAAATAATGCATAAATAAAAAAAAAATAAAGAATAATAAATAAATAATTCCATAAGGGCTTGGCATGTTAAAGCAGAAACGTATCCCCCAAGCAAAGCTAATGAAAAAGAGATTTTTAACCGACTTATCCATAATCCCACTTAGACGGGATTAGGTTATATGGATTCTTTATCTCCATGTCGCTCTGTCAAAAACAAGATCCGACTCAATATCTAACATACATAGGCCTACCTCTCTCCACGTAATCCTAGGCCTACCTCTACCCCACTTCTTACCTTCTATAACTAAACTATCACATTTTCGAACCTGAGCACCTGGGGTCTTCCGTGTACATGTCCAAACCACCTTAAATGCCCTTCTCTTATTTTATCTTCAATTGGTGCAACATGCACTTTTTGTCGAATGTATTCATTTCTAATCTTGTCTAATCTTATATGACTACTCATTCACCTTAACATCCTCATTTTTGCCACATTCATATTATGAATATGTTGAACTTTAGTTGCCCAACACTCGCTCCCGTATAGCATGGCTGGTCTAACTGTCGTCCTATAGAATTTTCCCTTCACTTTGTTAGGTATCTTCTTATCCATAACACACCCATGGCACTTCTCCATTTTAACCATCCAGCTTTGATTCTATCATCTCATCATCTTGGAAAATGGAACCTAAATGCTTAAAATGGTTAACATGAGGCACTACCACCTCTCTTAATTTCACTTCACCTTCATCTCTCCTACTTAGACTAAAATTACAGTGCATATATTATGTCTTACTTCTACTTAGCCTAAAGCCTCTACTTCTCCATAGTTCTACCTTTTAATTTATTACATCTTTAGTTTCATCCACAAGGATAATATCACCTACGAACAACATACACTACGATATCATCTCGCATATAACTAGTTAACTCATCCATCACTGTAGAAGAAACAAGCATTTAATTTCAAGACTCAATCATTGATGTAAACCCAATCAAGTTATAGGGAACTTCTACTATATCACCTGCTAATCGCTTCTCACCAGAATCGCTTCCTTCCATACATATCCTAATAATATTTATATATTTTACATGAATACATTTCTTCTCTAATAATCAATGACTACGTGGACTTGTCTGCATCAGTATCATATACTTTTTCTAAGTCAATGAAAACAATATGAAGATCCTTTTTCTTCTCTCTGTAGATCTCCATCAAGTTTCTTAATAGGAAAATGGCTTCTATTGTCGATCTACCTGACATAAAGCCCAATTGGTTCTCTAATACCTTCGTGATATCCCTAAGTCAATGCTCTATAACCCTTTCCGATAGTTTCATCATATGACTCTTTAACTAAATACCACGGTAGTTGGTGCAATTTTGAATATCTCCCTTATTCTTATAAATATAAAACAAAGTGCTCTTTCTCTAACCGTTTGGCATTTTTCCTCTTTTTAGGATAGAGTTGGAGAGTTTGGTTAATCACTCTACCCCCACCTTTTCAAGGCACTTCCAAACTTCAATTGGGATACCATCCGAGCCACAAGCTTTTCCAGTCTTCATCTTCTTCAGTGCCTCCTTGACTTCACTAGACCTGACTCTATGTGTGTAGTTAAAGTTTCTTTCTATTACTGATGCATAAAAATCTGTAAAGTTATCCTCATGACTTGTATTAAACAAGTGATCAAAGTAACTTCTCCATCTCTCTTTGATTTCATTATTTCATCCCTTCATCCAATTCACCATCAACTAGCCATCCAATCACTAACTTAACACTATACATGGCAATCCATGTAGGCCAAACAAAAGACAAGATCATTGAAAACCTCTTTTGGATTTTATATTCGTAGGTGGGAAAAATTATTTTTGAATGTTTTGCCTTTTAATCAAACCATGTGAACTGGAACATGGCACCACCATGTGGTAGTAAACTGGTTAATGATATATTAGATTGACAAAATTGAAAGTTCAAGGGTCAGCTGGTCCAAAAGATAATTCACCCTAATTAATATAAAAATGCAGTAGAGACTAAGCTGTCCTTCTAGTGAATGTTACATGTAAAAGGCAAATCCAAAGACCCACTCACTCAGCAAGAAGCCAATTTTTACACAATCAAAAGAAAAGGCAACAAAAGGAAAAAGATCATAAACAATCTAATAATAGTTGCAAATAAAAAATGGTAAAAATAAGAAAAGAGAAGGCAGAGATATTATGATATAGTGAAGTCCTACCTTCAATCCAAGAAGCTTAACAGGGGAGACCTGCCCCGGCACAATGCATTCAGGCCCCGCCGCTTCGAGTTTGGCCTCAGTAGCGAAACCCCCACCAATCGGGTCGGGATGCTTCAACACAAAACAAGAATCGGATCAAGAACTCGGATTGGACAGAGAGAAAAAGGTAAGGGAGCGGCAAACACCTTCATGACAGAGAGAGCATAGCTGGAGCTGGGGTTTTGCCGGAGTCGGAGGACAGGATTCTGGTGAATCTTGGGAACAGGCTTTCGGCCGCCAGGGGAAGCCCTCCATGGGGCGTCCTCGGCGAGCAGCGGCCGCTTCGAGGGCGCAGCAGATGACATCGGAGAACGAGGAGCTGCGAATTGAACCCCGAGCTGCCAAGGAGGAGGGAGGCTATTGGTTTTTGTGGATGAGGTGATTGTGATGCTTCTTGATGATGAGGAAGAATTGGACAGGAGCAAGGATAATGAGGCGACTCGAAGAGGTTGGAAGAAGATAATCTGAGGGATTTTTTTATTTTCAAAATAACAATATAATCAAATTGTATTTATTTTTTTAAAATAATTATATATATATATATATATATATATATATATATTAAAAATATATAAATAACTTTCTCAGGTTATAAAATATTCAATGGAATATTGCAATTAAAACATTAGGGATAAAATCCCAAGTTTAATAAATTAATTTATTAAAAATATATTTTATTCTTGTTCTCCTAACAAAGCACTAATTTATAATTATACTAAAAATAAGATTTTACATTTTCATATAAACATGAAATCATAAGAAATGCACTCTATCCTGTAGAAAGCCTAGAAAATTTGTTAGATGCCTTTCATTTAATTTTTTATTTTATGAAAATAAATAAATAAATAAATAAATAAAATATATTGAAATCTCCAAATTACCAACTTATTTGTGGTTAGAACCTCAAAATATTTTATACCTATTATAAAGAATATTATAAAAAAAATTCTCCTTAACTCCTAATTTTTAACATAAATCCCTAACTTATGTATGTTTCCTTACAAACTCCTGATTTTGCATATAAATCCCAAAAATTGTGTTTTTGTTTTTCCATAAATCTTAAGTTCGTGGTTTTTTTCATAAATCCCAATTTTCCACATAAAACCATAAAATTGTAGGTATTTTTTTACAAATGCTTAACTTTGCGTAGAAAATATCACCATACACGTGGCATGATCCTAGAGACTGAGAAGAAGAGGTATCACCAACAACCTTATAATCGAATAACAGTTGGAGTAGCTTTTGGAACACACCACAAGTTTTGGGGTCAGCTTCTCCAAAACGCCAGAAGGTTCCGTTTGAGCTGGCACAAGGTCGTTGCTTGCTTGACGCCCAACTAATTGCTTACTTGGCACCCAAGTCATCTCTAACCGCTCAACGGCCTCCCGGAAGATATAAAAGGAGACGAAGAGAGAGAACAAAGGAACTCCAACCCCTTTTATAACCGTCACTTCCCTAAGATCTCTCTCTCGCTCATACTCGTTCTCTCACTCTTTAATCCAATCCTTTTTTCCAATCTCTTTGAGAGAGATCTCTCTCCCTCTTTCAATCTCATTACATTGACTTGATCCTTAAAGGGTGCGAGGATAGACCTGAGACTTCCCTTGCAAATCATCTTCAACGCCAGACATTGTCATCGGAAAGAGTCCTACCCACCGGAACCATCACCAACGGTTGATCGTCTTTCCCGTTTCCAACTGAAGAAGATAGCATCTCCATTGAATCTCAATGGTCGATCTGGATCAACTCCAACCCCAAGGAGGAAAGGATTTCGCTCATCAGCACACTCCATTTCCACTTATTGCGCAAAACCCTCTTCCTTTACTAACAAAGACTATTTATAATTATAAACCCCATGTCTTGTGTATAAATACCTAAATTTATATCTAATCTTAGTAGCGCTCTGTCACACCTCGACCCCAAAATCCCGGGCCTCGGGCAAGTGAGCAGACCTGCCTTACCCTAAGCAGAGACTGACCCCACTTGGATACAAGGCCTAAGTAATCATAAAGCAATAACACAAATGCAACGGAATAATAAAAACATAAATATAAAGCCAGAGTGATATCAGCGGAAGATAAATCCTAAGGGTACAGGCACCCTATAATGTAAAGTACATAATTGGTCCAACTTGACCAAATCAAAAGTGTCCCCACTCATAATAATGAAATTAGGGGTAGCGAACCTCAACAAAAATCCCTATACCCCACGCACAACTTTGGTAGCTCAAGTCCGCTACTCCGCGGGATCTGAAAAGGAGTGAGAACAAGTGTATGAGCTTTCGGAAGAAAGCCCAGTAAGCACCCCCATAGGGATCATAAACAAGTCATGTATAAGAAGGAGATAAGCAAGTAAAGCAAATTAATAACATGACTAAACCAAGCAAATGGGGCTACACCCGCGCCAACCAACACCTAGGAGTCTTAGGCCTACCACAAAGGTAAACAATGGTAGGGACTCCTAGTTACCACTACGATCTCAAAGCCCTGAAGGAGCAATCCAAAGAAGACTCTCAAAGTATCCCCCGGTCAGTCATTAGTCTGAGCTAGTATCGACCCTTGGTCGAAAATCAGCAGTGCTACCTCTCATATGTGTCGACACGACCAGTGTATCATCCCACTGATAGGTGGACGGCTAGAGTATCCTCCCCCTGGCATGGAACCATCAGAACGCCAGGATGTCCGCAACCCCGAACGCTCCCTGGGAGCCCCCCACGCTCCACTGATTCGGGCGGAAAAATTCCACAAGAGTAACACATATCGAGTGGAAAAGAAACATCATATAACCACACACACATGCACAAGCATGGAATCAATAAGGTAATACTCCAACGAGTCAAGGAAGCAATAATCCAAGGCATAAAATAAGTATACATGGCCTCAACAAACCAACCAACCAATGATTGGGAAGTGCGTAAGCATGAGATTAAGAATCAACATGATAAGGAGAGAGTCAAAGGCACTTACCCGTAATTGCAGGGATGTCTAGAATCAATCTGTGCCCTCCTTTGACGTACATCGGTATCTGATAAAGGGGGTTAAATTTTAGTATAGTTCGAGCAAACTATAACTGCCTACTCATGATCGACCTTATTAGCTTTTATTGTACAGTTAATATTCCTTTAACAATATGACAGTGCTTAATTTAATTTATCCTCCATATATATAATCTTTAGTATACCCTCATCCCATTGTGCTTTGAGGAAGATAGGCTTTCATTTTCTCATCTCTCTATCCACCCCATGTGTGCAAGTGACTCAACATTCAACGGTTATGTATTTGCTACAATTTTAAAGGAGCATTACCTCCACTTACGTGAAATTGTAATTTATGCATAGCTTTTTATCAAATAAGCAGGTACTCCTGGATTATCCTATCAAGCATGCCTTATTCATACATGAACCATTATATGCTCATTCTCTACCATTATGCATATCTCTCTCTACAAGCCCATCATGCATGTCTCTCTTTCTCTCTTTAAACCCATCATGTATATCTCTCTCTCTAAACCAATTATGCATGCCTCTCTCTCTAAACCCATCATGTATATCTCTCTCTCTAAATCCCATCATGTATCTCTCTCTCTCTAAACCCATTATGCATACCTTTCTCTCCAAACCCATCATGTATCTCTCTCTCTCTCTAAACCCGTTATTACTCCTGTTAGAGTGATGGTTAGGAGGTTGGACCAGTTCTAGTTTCCAAATCCTCATTCATGGCACAACTACTACAGAGGAAGTTTAGGCCTTACCTATTCCTCTTGCAAGCAGTCCAGTCCTGGCACAAGTCTTCACAGACTCCGGCCTCGATCACCTCACTTGACTCTCTTATTATAAAGGTCTCGGTCTGGCTAAAGAGAGGGTGGTGGCTACGATCTCGGTAGAGCAAAGAAATAAACAGGTAGTTTGAGAGAGGTGCAGAACAACTCGTTGAAACTTCACTATTCCAGAGCTGTGACAGAGAAGGAGCGAGGTGGTGAAGTTGAGGTTCTGAGGTTCCCTTTCTAAAGAGCTGGAAAACGTCTTGCTCAATTCCAGGTGATGAAACAAGTCACTAGGCGCGCCACTCCGCTAGCTTTACTCCATCTGTGAATAGAAAACTCAGCGAAGTTTCAGACCGTACGTACAACCACAATCCTTCCTCGGATTCGTTCTCAGAGAAGAGCATGGAAACCGTTTCCCTTTTAATAAGCTTTTTTCTTTGGTTTGTTTTCCCCTTCTCCCTACCATCAAATGGATTTTTTATATTCTCCCCTTTTAAATCCTAACCCTTGATTCTAATGAGAAGCTGTCACACCCCAACCCGGATTTCAGGACCTCGAGCACGCGCACAGATTGGTCGTACCCAAGTAGAGGCTCGCCCCACTTGGGCACAAGGCCTATAACAACAATTTCAAATAATAATAAATCAGAGTGGCATGATAGCACAATGTAGAGTAGCATAAATGTTAAGGCCCTACGAGGGTCCTACATAACAATCTCTCTCTCTCTCATAAAGTAAACACTGGGTTCTCGAACCTCAGCAACAAAAATCCCAATCTCTCAACCGGCTCCTGCGGCGAGTCTAGTCCTTAAGATCTGAAAAGAAAGTCAAGTGTGTGAGCTTTGAAAAGGAAAGCCCTGTAAGTACCCCGCAGGGAAACAAACAGGCATGTAATATCAACACCATTAATCATAACAAGTAAAAGAAAGTAGAAACAGTATCTATAGTCATGAAAACAAGCAACTATCTCCCGGGCAGCTCCAACACCCCTGGTTGGAAACGACTCTCCGGTCGTGAATCGGTAGCGCCACCTCTTGTGCATGTCGACATGGTCAGCAAATCAACCCCACTGACAGGTTGGACAACCAGATTATTACCACCCCTCTAGCATGGGATGCCAAAACGTCAGAGTGTCCTCGGCCCTAAAAGTTTTGCTAAGGAGTCCCTACACTCCACTGAACCGGGCAGACGAAGGAACTCAGTTGGCACATACCTCCCGGCCAGCACACAACATCATGTGCCCATGACCAAGTATCGGCCCACGGGTGGGCATGTCCATAGAGCATACCAACAAACAGATAGTGACAACACTATCTCTAGCATAACAATCACATACACATAAGAAAAGATGACAACAACTAGCAGCTATGTGTATGTATCCAATCAACATGAAAGTAAGGCATGTCAAATAGAATAGCATTATTCAAGCAAGAAACCCAGACAACGGGTGTAGGCTAGGCAAGGTATCTTACCTTAGCTCTAAGCTTGAAAACTTTCTAACTTCCTTCTAGTATGTCACTAGTCATCCAAGTCGGTATCTGATAGTAAAACTATTATTAGTATCAACAATAGAAGTAAGACCCTACTTATTTAGATGTACATGTCAAACTCTTCCTTTCGCTTTCACGGTAGGCCATAGCCTAGATAAACGGGTCTCACACGATATTTTATTAAGTCATTATTTCTTCCTTCCCACAACTTGAACTATAGGTTGACTCTCCTCCTCATCCTGGTCAAACTAGAGTCAACCGATCAACTTGACACACTCTTGTCGTGTTTAAAAGTCTATTAGATCGAGTCTGGCTACATACAGCTATGGGCCCATTCTTATGGGTTATCATGCCCATTGGAATTGGAGTGGCCCAGCTCTATTTATATTAAAAGGCCTTCCACTACCCTAGCGGCCCCTCATGGCTTAGTGGTTAAAGCTTTACCAAGCTAGTTGGGGGGCCCTGGTTCGAATCCCCCCTGCACCTTTTTCTTTTATTTTTCTTCTATAACCTGGTTCAATTAATCTGGTTCCTTAGCCCTTTACATTAATTAAATCAAATTAATCCTTCTTTTGGTTAGACTTAATCATTTTAATAAAATCTATTTACTTGTCTAACTCAAATCGAATTGACTAGACCCAACAATTTAATTTGGGCCTCAACCCAATCCCTTTGATTCCTAATTAACTCAACCTAGCTGATGTGATTAAGTCCAATCACATAACTCATTTATGTCTATTAATTTAATTAACCAGTTGGTCGAACCCAATCACTTGGACCAGCTTGATCCGGACTAGCCCAGCTTGGCTAATGCGTTAACCCAACCAACTTAAACTAGTTTTTTTAAATAATTTTTAAATATTTATCTATTTAACTGATTAGATTAAATAATTAATTATTAACTAATTAATTATCTCTCTCTCTCACTCTCTCAGCCTGCCCGAAGCTGTTACCGGAGATGGTGCTTCTTGCAGGCGAGCATGCAACTGACCGGCCTCTACCTGCGCTGGCCTCGTCTTGGCCCAGGGAACTTGCTTCGCGACTCATCCATCACCCCAAGGGGCTACCGGTCGTTAGATGTCTCGCCGAAGTTGATCCTTCCTCGGCCGTTACCTTCTTCTCCTCCGTTGAGCCCGAAATCTCACCAGGATGCGTGAAACTACCCTGAAAACTACTGCAGGGGAGGAGAAACTTACTAGAAGTCCGTGGACTTCTGAAACCACCACTGAGAGTTTCACGACGAGCAGCGGAGGTTCACTGTCTTCTCCGATGAACCAAGCGGCTCTATTGACAAGCAGCGGCGCAGCTTTCTCACTTCTTGACCTCTTCTCCTCTCTGGAGGTCGCCTAATCTATTACGAGCAGACAGGACACCAAAGAAGTGCTCGCCCCTTCCTTGATCGCTGGCGTCAGAGTTCTTTCTCCCTGGCCTCTCTTCTCCTCCTCGGCCTTCGGGTGAAGATGACACTGTTGTTTATATAACCTGGCGGAGACGAAGCGGCAAGTACTCACGAAGTAATAGCGTCGGTAATTGCCGGCTTCTTTGCTCGTAACGGCCGGAAATGGGCGACGGCGCCGGTAGACGTTTCAGAGAGACAGAGGCATGCCTCGTGATTAGTTTTGGCGAACAGACGGTGAGGATCGATTGGATGCGATCTCACGGCTCACATTAGATCGCTATGCCTCAGTTTTATCAACAACTAGATCTACGACCATGATTTAATCAAAGGTTTAATGGCCCGATCTCTATCTCATGCCTCGTATCCAACACGTTCTCAAATGGACGCTTCACCATCCGCCACGCGACTCCCTTCAGATTCTTTATTAACTCTCCGAGATCAACCACAGTTTGAGATGATCTAATCTCAGCCATCCATTCAGTAGTATAAAGCTTTACTCTTGGCTTTTTACTCAGCAGTCCCTCTACTTATTTAAATCTCAGAAAGGTCCTTTTTCTGTGAGAGGGGACAATTAACCTGAGATCCTTTTTTTTTATAAATTACTAAAAAGTCCTCTCATACCCCTCTTAGCTTTAATTTATATTTTAAATTAATTACCCCCTCTTTTAAATTTCTAATCCACCAACTTGATTAAATTAGGGAGCAATTTAATTATTATATTTTTTTTCTAATATTAAACAATTTTATTTAAATAAAAATTCTTGGATTTTACAGAAGCATTCTTGTGCATGGCCCTTGCTTCACGTGTTTTCATTAAGCACTGCAATTCTCATATTTAAACACTTCAACCAATGTATACACTTATATCTATAAGTCACATCCATCAATCATGCCTTTACCACATCTCTCAGCCAAGCCATGAGTAATATATATATATATATATATATATATATATATATATATATATATATGATATGAGGCATGATATTTGGCCTTATCACCAAGTGTTAAGCGCCTCTTTTTAGCCCATTTACACAGTATTTTGAGGAAATTCAACCATATGGATGGAAAGAACCTCAAAAAATAAGCTAACATGTCAATTTTCATACAATTTGGGAACTTGTAGGGTCTTCATCTTAATGGGTGAAATTTTGAACCGATAAGATTTCTATAAATTTTCACCCGTTAAGATGAAAACCCTACAAGTTTCCAAATTGTATGAAAATTTACATGCTTTCTTATTTTTCGATGTTCTTTCCATCCATACGGTTGGAAATCCTTCAAACATTCCCTAAGTGGCCAAATGGGAGGCGACCGTAAATGAACAGTGTTTCCGACCGACCTTACCTTATCATGATTATATATATATATATATATATATATATATATATATATATATATATATATATCATATCATATCATATCATATTATATAATATAATATACTCCTATACATTTATTACATCTCTTGCCCAAATCAGATACATATATATATTTTTATGTATTATAGTCAAATCATTTAATTAACTCTCAACTAGGCACTTGATTAACTTAAAAATAATTAGGACCATAATTAAGGGTTTTAATTATACCATAATCTGTACGGATTTTACACGATCCCTCTCCTAAGAGCTCTCATCCCTCCAGAGATAGTGCACTCCCTCTTGCAGTCCCGAGAGTCTTTCTCTCCCTCACTTATGATGGTTGGTAGGAATGGGGTTGTAGTCTTGAGAGAGGAAGAGGAATTCCTATTAGCTCACAACAAAAGAGGACTGTCTCAATTCCTGTCAACTATGGCAATACGGTATCACAAAGCTCTAGAGAGAACCAATCTCGCCGTATAGAGCATGGAGGAAGCTCATGGGCCAGTGTAGTCAAAGATTACTCAACACAAAGATTGAATGACATGGTGCTGGCACCAGGGCCAATTCTAGAGCGACTAAAAGCTATGGATGAAGACATGCTAGTCCTTGAGGAGGATGTTCTTCAATGAGCTCATGAGTCTATAAGGACCTTTTTCTATGGTAAGGTTTTTGGTAAGTCTATGTGTCACACCCTGAACCAAGCCTGGAGCATCAACAGACCGGCCGTACCTGAGTGGGGATGGCCCCACTCGAGCACAAGGCCTCAGATGATCAACAGAAATATCAGAGTAATAGCGGAACATAATATATAACATGACAAGTTTGATACAGACATTTACAAGTGGTCAGACATAACATCTAGGGTTCAGGTATCCTATACAACACAACTCTAAAGAACTCAAAACTTAAAGATCTCTCACTCAAAGAAATAAAATAGAGATTTGCAAACCTCAACAGTAACCCCAAGTCCCACACGACGGCTCACGTCACGCACTCTTCCGGATCTGAAAATGGAAGGGGGGGGTGAGTTTTGGGGAAACTCAGTAAGCACCCGCTACAAAATATCAGAAACACAAAAATAACAACAGAAAGGATTAGAGAAGAATATAAGAGTATCAATTTAACCACGAAAATAAGAAGGTAATTCACAGATTATCTCCCTGACAACTATCACTATCAAATGGGACTCGCAGGTCCAGTAAAGCTACAACCAGAAAACATGTACGTACACGGTCAGCATACCACCCCACTGACGGGTATACAGGACAAGCAGACACCAGAGTATCCTGGTACAATATAACTAGACAATCATCAGTGGTGTCCTTTCCACTAGTACAATATTGAATAGGAGAATCCTAAAAAACACACAAAGATTATTTCCAACCGATACGCACAACTTTTCATACGGAAAATAGTCCAATTAAGAAAGTGTATAAACACACACACACACACACACACACACACACACACACACACACACATATATATATATATATATATGAAAACTCAGCGTATAATTATTCAAAGATAGATACGGTGATATTGCGGTAAATACTTATAATATTTCAGTCAATCTTTTCTCCAGGCGCGACCTTACACTCTTTGCTAATATCTGGTAGGCAAAACTTATATTCACTATGATAATAAACCATGTTTTTCATATTTGGATCTAGTTTAATTGTAACGCCCTGAAAAATTTCACGATTAAATAAATTATTTTCTGGAGAAAACCACTGAGATTAATTAACACATAAAAGAAATTAAGTACTTTAACAACTCAATTAAGGAAAATCGAGAATTTAACCGATTAAAAGATCAACCTTGCGACTGTTGGGCCTGGATAGGGCCATGTTGGGCCGGGTCACTTTCTCGTATGTAGTTGGATAATGGATGGAAAAGAGAGAGGTCCCGGATTATCAATTAGAAGAATTAGTAAATGCTAGTTAATTTCAATTGTTTAGTTGGAGAAACGGGACAAAATGTAAGTCCCGATAAAGCACATTGCGCAGAGTCAAAAGCCGGAAGATCAGGATCTCGGTCGGGTGTGTGAGGGCACCCCGTGAAGTTACAGTAGGACCCGTGACCTACTGAAAAGACATAAAGAGGAGTTAATTAAATAAAAGAATAAAATAATGTAGTCATTATATCGATCCTTGATAAGTGGATCTGGTCGGGGTTTTGGTTCGTCGCCCCGTGTTAATACAGTGAAACAGACCCGCCATGATTCAATAAAAATAATATTACTTTGATTAGAATATTGTTACTTTAATAAAGGGATAAATATTATATGTTATAAGAGGAAAGGGAGAGAGAAGGGAGAGGCTGTCATCTCCTTCTCCCTCACGATCCTTCTCCTTTCCTCTTCTCTCCCTACCCATACCAACGCTCGCCACTGGCCGCCGACGCCACGCTTCAAGCCGAAAGAGCACTCCACGACCGCTGCCTGCTGGCCAAGGCCGGGCCACACAGCCCTGACGCCAGCCATACATGGCCATGGCCGTGACTTCGGTTGGCTTCCACCGCCGGCCGCCGCGACGCGCCCACGCGGGAACGTCGCCGCCGCCTCAGCAGTCTGCAGCAGCCGCGCCACCCTTCTTGGCCGTGCGCAGCCCACTGGCGAGCCCCCTTCCGGCCGGGTTGCCGACGCCTTCTCCAGCCTCCCATGAAGCCACCACAAAGACAGCCCACCGCAGCCTACCGCCTCCTTTCGGTGAGAATCAGCCCAAGGCCGGCCATCTTCTCCCTTCCCCGACGAGTAATCATCTCCAAACCTTGAGAGAGAGCTGCATAAGAGTTTCAAGGTTCAAGACATCCAAATAATCTCTTACGAGCTTCAATTGGGGAAAACCCTAGATTAAGGCTTGGTTTGCATGAATTTTAATTAAGTACTAATGAAGTCATGAAATGATACAATTGGAGTTAATTACTGTGATTCAGCAGGAGGTTAAGGAGTGAGGGATTAGTTGAGATTAAGATCTTGAAGTGGTTATGTGTTGATGTCATGAGCATCCATGAGTTTAATTATTAATTTAAATGTGTATGTTTGTATACTTTCGGGGCCCTCTAAACAGAGGAGGTGCTGCCGAATTTTTGTTAAAAGACTTAGAAAGTTTAGAGCCGAGTAAATCTTCATAATCATGCTTGACTATTAATTATGTTTAAATGAGCATGTTAGGAGTTATTTGAAAGTCGCCGATGATTAGAGTTAGTTCTTTCAAGCAAGGGCAAATTCGTATTATATTTATATGGGAATACGAAGCTCTTGTTAGTGGAATCATGCTTTTGTTGATTGATGAATGGAATGTTTGTGCTCTAATGAACCTAGATTTGAGAATACCTTGAGGACACGAATTCCGTATTCCTAAAAAGTTCGTATTTTTATTTTAAGGACAAGAGAATGACAAAGGCAAGGCCGTTGCTGTGGAAGGACCTAGCCAGCCTTAGGAATTACTCAGACTAAGGTGAGGGAACACAACTGTAAATCATAGTATTTTATTTGTATTTTGATAGTATTGATATTTGGAGAATTCATGTTATGAAATCAATTATTGTTTTCATGAAATGCTTTTCAGTTTTCAAGCATGACTTGCCGATTTATTCAGAGTTTGAAATTTATGTTATGAAAGGCATGTGAAAACATTTATACATTTTTAGAAATTACCATGATAGACATATTAGTGCATTGCACCATACTCGAATACATGTCTGTGCCAGACGTGGCTCTACGATAGAGCCAGAGAGTACGGTACTAGGTAGGAAAGGGGTGATTTTATAAATTCTGTTTTTACTTGTCAAACTATCTGTTTTTCAAATCCTCCTGATTTCAAGAAAACAAAACCCCCTTCCCGTACCCTTCGGGTGCTTAGTTTACGTATATACTCGTATAGCTCACAGCCGATGAGTTGATCCGATCGGAGAGATACTGAGTGTTGGTTTATTCCACTCTGGTGTCGCCGTATGAAAGTAGAGGTGTAGATGACACTAATATGATAGATAATGATTATTTGATTCCATAGCTTGTCACCCCATGGTTGTTGATACGGTCCAACCTGGGAGGACCTTGACATATGTGGAATTGATCTATTTCCCCCAGACGAGGAGTTGTTTCCATAGCTTGTCACCCCATGGTTGTTGATATGGTCCAACCTGGGAGGACCTTGACTTGTGTGGAATTCATCTCCCGTTCTGATGATAAAAGAGTAAGAAATGCTATGAATATATCATTTGATTTAATTGAATTTTGTCATGACTCTTATCATGATCAGTATGCTGCTTTCCATGTCTTAAATATCATTCAGTCTTTATATTTCACTTTTCGATATTTTATTTTCTAAAATTGAAAGTATACCTGACAGTAGTGTTAGTACCTCACTGAGCTCCTGTAGCTCACCCTGTTGTTGAATGATCTTTTGCAAGTAGTAAGCAGGGTCATGGCTCTGCTTAGAGTGGAAGGTAGGGTCTGGATTTCCTTAGTTGGCTCTGACCACCTGGCCCACGTCGTTTATCTTATTTCATATTGTATGATTTGAGGAGTATGTTAACTCTTATCGAGACTTGTGTGAGACTTTAAGACATTATGGTGTGTAATAGTATTGTATTTGACTTTACATTTCCTAATATTAGCGTTTGCTTTTGAGTAATTATTTATTTTATACAGCCTTAGGTCGGGGTTCACTCCCTAACCTGGCTGGTGTGACACCTGAGTCCTGAAAAGGATAAGGGTGTTACATTAATGGGTTGAAGTCCACTTTGCATTTACTTACAACATGAAGTGCGCCAAGTTCTCTCTCCTTCCACACACACACACACACACACACACACACACACACACACACACACACATATATATATATATATATATTTTAATTGCTTCCCTACTTGATATTACCAAGTCCATGGGCCAAGCCTACGGTTGTTAAGTATGTACATATCTTTCTTTTTCTCAAATATGTATATCTTTTCAAAAAAAAAAACAAATTTCTTTCTTTGCTATTTGACCCCAGATATATATATATTTTTACTACAAAGAATCAAGGGTTCCCTACCGCTACAAGATCAAGATAGCTCAGCCACTACAAGATTATCTACAGAGATTTGTCTGAGAAAGGTGCTCAAGAACCAACTAGGGTATCAAGGGACCGGTTCATTCAAGAGGGAGGAGTAAACAAGAGCGAAACCATATCCAAGAACACCCATAAACCCCAAGCGCCTTTATATATATATATATATATATATATATATATATATATATATACGAAACCATATCCAAGAACACCCATAAACCCCAAGCGCCTTTATATATATATAAGAATAGATGTAATTTTAAACTTTCTCTCTCTAACTCATCTAACTCATCCATGTTACTCAAAAAAATACACCCCTCTTCTTACCTTGTTTCCCTGACTCCTCTCACGTGAACTACCCATATGCATGCATGTTAGGCCTTCTTAACCTTCTTTGTAATGGTTATAACTCATCTTTAAATCCCATGTGTTCTCTTCCTGTTGAACTCCATGGCCTCTATAACCCTTTTTATTTTGCTACAAGCATCCCATTACTTTCTTTTGTTCTCTCTCATGTTTAATCCAATCACTACCAAACTCAGAGAACAACTCAATCCTTATTCTATCATGTCTCACTGCCTACATAAATGTTTTGGTTTAATGTTATAACCTTGGTCATCTTATTACTCTTCTCCAAAGTAGAGAGGCATATATGTTCTCTGCTACTAAGAATCACAATCTTTTCTTCTTTCTTTCTTTGTTATATGTATTTTATTCTTGCTCAGCGGTGCGTGTGTTTGTTCAAGCCTTGAGTTATTCTCTCCAGTGCTGAGCAAGGTTCAACTCATCAAAGTTAAATACCCTCTAACTATTCCATAGCCTTATCACAAAGTCGCAAAGTTGGTAACACACTTACCAGTTACTATAAAGTCCTTGTAAGAGCTTCTCAATCTTGGTCCAACTCCGGTGAGGTCTCACGGTCGACTACCGACCAGGATACTAGCAACTATCTCTCAGAATGATAGAATGACGCTCATTGGGAACAAAGGAACTCTCTCTTTCTCAGAGCAAGTTTCTCATTAGTGGAGCTTCTCCTCCTTTTAAAGGCGTGGAGAGACGGTGGTTGAAGATGGATATGCCTCGATTTAGTTTCTCGTCATTGATTAACAACGATCCTTGATCCATGTAAGTGATTCACTGCTTTCCAATGTATACAGCGCTGCCGCGTGGTGCCATCATCCACTCAGAAAAAAACACACTCGCCTCCTATTTAGCTTTCTTGGTGATGAACGGTGGGGATCGGCCTATGACGTTTGTGTTTTATCGGTGAAACGCGTTTCATCTTATACCGTCTCTACCCATGCGACGGGTGGCGTTTCCGACCATTACTCCGAGGTTGGCGGAGAGGAGGAAATGTGTTCAATTAAATCTCAACCATAGCTTTAACATATGCATGGAATATTATGATAGTATTTTTCAACAAACCCCCCATACTTTCCTCAAGTTACATACAAATTCTTTTAGTAAGTAGTCTCTATTCTTCTAACTATTTACAACTAATCCCTCATTCTAACTTATTTTATGGAAAATTAATTAAACATAATTAAGAACATTAAATCATAAGAAGCGACTCTTATAATCTTCCCCACTTACAAAAATTTCGTCGGTGAAATTTATTATTCATTAAATAAGTCTGGATAACGTCTCTTCATGTCATTTTCGAAGTCCCAATTAAGTAGCTTCCCGGTCAGAATGATGGTTCCATCTAACTTTAACAAATGGGATGACTCGATTCCTTATTCGTTACTCTTTATGGTCCAGAATTTCTACAGGTCGTTCTTCATAGATCATGTCTTCTCGAATTTCCACTAGTGTGTAGCGTATCACATGTGATGGATCAGAAATATATTTTCACAACATGGAGACATGAAAGACATTATGGACTTGTGTCAAATCTGGAGGTAAAGCTAGTCGATATGCAACTGCTCCAACTTGTTCTAAAATCTCGAAAGGGCCGATATAGCGTGGGCTAAGCTTTCCACGCTTCCAAAATCTCATGATCCCTTTCATTGGTGACACCTTTAGAAATACTGCGTTACCTACATGAAATTCTAACTTAGAGCAACGTTTATCGGCATAACTCTTTTGACGACTCTGAGCGATCTTTAGTCTCTCATGGATCAGTTTGACATTTGCTTCAGTTTCCAAGATAATTTATGGTGCGACATACTTTCGCTCTCCCACATCATCCCACATCATCCCAACATCTGATACTTTCGGATGCGACGTCGTACCGATACTACCGCCACATATATATGTGGGATACGTCGTTTTGATTGTAAATGTTGTATGAGTACATTCTGTCGATGCGTGGACACGCCACTGGCAACCCACTACGGCGCATTGGACAGTCACTCTCTTCTTATCATTCTTTATGAAGCTGAAGTCAAATTTCCGTTTGATAGCGAAATTGAGAAGTGTGTCCTTGAAGTAGTCTTTGTCCCTAAACTGGTCACCTACTCTCAACGACACAATTTCTGCATTATCTGATAGAGTACAAATGGCTAATGCCCTCGTAGACCCTTGCTGGAATAGAATTGTGCCTCAGCAAAACGATATGCTCTCCGAGTACGAATCCCTCCTGTTGGTACATATATCACAAATGAGATTGGGATATATTATTCGGAAAGTCAAAATGTTAAACAAAAACAGCGTATATTACACGACAATAAGTGGAAACCCGTATTGTTAAGCGGAAAGTTAAAATGTTAAACGAAAATTGACTATATAAAACGTAAACTCATAAGTTTAAGCGGAAACATGAAATGCACGAAATACAAGCAATATCACGTGGACACGCTGACGGGTTGGTTGGTTCAACAAAAAAAAGACATAGTATTTATGATGGTAATGAGGAGCTTGAGGGCACATCCACCGCATCTTCAACGGTATCGACAATAAGGTCGATGGCGGCGCTGTTAAACATGTGGTATATGTGGCACATATGCTGAAAGTCCACCTCCATTTCAATTGGGCAAGCAGTTCGGTGTGCATCCGGTATGAGAAACCGAACCTTTACACAGGACACTTCAAGACCCCATCGTTCACATATCTTATTTAGTATTGACTTACCTAACTCAACACTCAGAACCGCAAAACTCATCCCTCACCCTTATATCTGGCGACTGCACAAAAGGTCTCCATTGCCAACCTGCAGCAAGAGTGCCTTATACACTGGCATGGTTTTAAACTGATACGGTAAACTCTTTTCGAAAAAAATGAGAAAAGGAACTCACGGCAAAAGTGAATGTTTCTTTGACTAACCGTGGGCATAGTGACTCGCCGAGGAAGAGAATGTCACAGAACTCGCCAGTACAGAGAGGAATGGATGATAGAAGAGACAAGTTTCTCTCTGCCAAATGGAAACAAAATGGAACAAAAGGAAACAAAAGAGAACAAAGGAATTAGAAGATCTGAAAAAGCTGAGCACGAAGTACAAAAAGTCTATGAAAAGTGGTAAAAAGTAAAGAAGTGATGGCTAAAAGTTATGTTTGAACTTTTTTCTTTTGATTTGGCGAGAAAACAAAGTAGCTTAGTTGGGGGCAAAATGGGTATTAACGGCTGGAGTTACTGACGGAGTTATGCTTGAGGACTAAAAAGTAACTAAACCAAAAAAGAGGGACTATCTGGGAAACCGTTTTGTCAGAGGGATTGTCTGGGAAGTTTGGAAACTTCCAGGGACCTAAAAATAATTTTTCCTTGTTATTATAATTACTATTAATATTATTATTACTAATAATATTATTATTATTTGATATTTGATCAAAATTTTAGATGCAAGGGTATTTTGGGAAAATGTGCCATAATTAAATTTTGGTACCAAAATTTAATTAGTTTTAATCTAAAATTTTATTTAAATTTTAATTTAAATTTGCTCAAAATTTTATATACAAGGGTATTTTGGGAATTTGGAACATTACCAAGTTGATTACCATGACCAACCAAATATGAACCAAACATGGTAATGCAACATTACCACAATATTCCCAGGAATACAGCATTCCCGACTGCATTCCCAAGAATGTCACATTACCGTGGTAATATCTCAAAACTTGAACCAAACAGCCTCTAAGGGTTGTAGATGAAATAAAGCCAATTAGACATAAATGTGCTAGGTATGGTGGTTTTGGTTATCAAGTAAGAAGTTGTAAAGAGCTGAACATGCAAGAACATATCAAACTCTAGAAAAAACAAATCCATCAACAAACAACTCCTTAGAAAGAGGGTTATAAAAATAACATAAATTTTAATGATGCGTATGTTAAAGAAGTGCTAATTGATTTCATTTTTAGAGGAAGGAGATTGCCAAGTGGCCCTTACCATATTTTTGTGCTACAAAAGAAGAAAAGAACAAGGTGCATGCCTAAAAATACTCCAACAAATGAAGTTTATTAATCAAGAAATGTAGTTGAGTACAATCTATAATATGGTTAACTTGATACTCTTGTTTATAAATTTTAATTCATTTAATTGAATGACCACTAACAATCTTTTGCAAATTCGTAGGTTTTGGATACAAATTTTGCATGTTTTTAAGGTTTTTTTCTTTTTTTAGGATCTCCATTCTCTCCTTGATCTGTTGAACATTTTGTAAACATGTTGATGTGGTAGTAAACATGTGAACATATAGACATGCAATAGAGTTAAGTTTAAATTCTTCATTTTGATGTTATGGAATATTATGTTCTATGATTTTAGAGACATGTTTTATTATTCTAGTTGGATAGTTAATGATATGGTGGTAAGGGTTTTTATTTAGATAGTGATAAGGTTTATATGATGGAATGATATTGTTTATCCTAGATTACGTCACATGTAGAATGGAGATTTTCCCCCATAACAACTGTCATTTTGCATAACTACAACTTGCTAACTTACAATTGACTAGCTAATTTTAGCATAGGTATATATGCAATATAACTAGATATATGGGGTATACAGTGGTATACATGCAAAGATATATAATTTTGATTTTTTTCAGGGGTACATGACGCAAGTAGTGATTGATTAACCTCAAGCGGTGGTAAATGGGGATTGATAGAAGAGCAAGAAAAGGGGAGGACAAATAGAGAAGAATAGTCTCTGAAAGGAAAATAACTCAATAATCAATGAATAAAATTCAACCCACAATTCGGGTTTAAATAGCTAAAAAACTAACCTAGATAACCAAGAAATTCTATCTTTTTATCCAAATTTGCCCAAATCGGCAAATTTTGGTCAAATAGAAAAACTTATCTAATTCTAAAATAACTAAACAAAATAGATAACTCCTAAAAATCCGAGTTCAAATCGGATTCATATCCTATCCTAAATTGGCATACGAAGTATTGCCAAAAATGAAAAAAAAACACCGAGAAACGAAGAAACGACGGGGAAAACAGTGGAATTTGAGGGTGAAGGAAGGGTCCATCAAGCTAATGGACCCCACGTGCGCGTCGAGACGAGCTTTCCGAATTGGGGTTGAGCGCGAATCTGATATCGGTAGCCAAAGTTATGGCCAAAATACCGAAACGTGTCCAAAGTGCTCCCCAATTCCGGACTTGGCTCGATCACCTTCCGTCTTTACGTCGGTCCGCCAAGTCGTGGTATGCCAAAGCTCTCATGGTGCAATCGCATACCGACATCGCCCCGACTCGCCTCTTGCATCGCCTCCCCGTTGGAAAGAACTCGCCTCGAAGTTCATAATAGGATCAATAGACTCCACAAAACAAGGGCTCGATGCTTCACATCAAGATGTCGAGGTCTTCAAATAACTGGAAGGCGAACCTGTATGCATTGTCATTGATCTTCTCGCAAAGACTTCATTGTGGTCCGATCTTTTGTTCCTTCAGCTTGTTATACTCACCCATAGGGAAGCGATCTCGAGTGAGGACAGCCCACACTAAGTCGCCCTCATCGAACAACACCTGACACCGCCGTTTGTCTGCATTCATCTTGTACTTGATATTACTCTCTTGAATAACTGACTTGACCTGCTCATGAATAACCCGAAGGTGTTCAGCCATCTCCTCAGCTCGGGGGTGAACACGACCAATTCGTGGGATGGGGGTGAGATCAAGTACTCCTGATGGGTTCCGCCTATAGACAACCTCGAATGGCCTCAAGCCGGTAGTCCGATTCTTTGATCTATTGTAGGCGAATTCAGCTTGAGGTCGTGCCAAATCCAACTGCTTCGGTTTAGTTCCAGCCAAACTCCTCAATAGGTTGCCCAAACTCCGGTTCACTACTTCACCGCCATCCGTCTCTGGGGTGATATGCACCGCTAAAGTTTAATCAAGGCCCCTCAATTTTCCCCATAAGCTTCTCCAGAAGAGGCTAACGAACTTGGTGTCACGATCAGATGTGATGGAGCGGGGGACACCATGCAAGCGAACAACCTCTCGAAAGTAAAGATGTGCAATGCGAGTAGCATCCATAGTCTTCCGAGAAGCTACAAAATGAGCTATCTTGGAAAATCTGTCAACCACCACCATGATAGAGTCTGAGGCCTACTGGGTATGAGGGAGGCCCAAAACAAAATCCATACTGAGGTCAAGCCAAGGGGCTTCAGGGACTGGCAAGGGAGTGTACAGTTCCCTCAAGCTAAGAGAACTCCTTTGGCCCACTGACACACAAAGCAAATACCCACAAAGTGTGCCACGCCACTAGACAACTTCGCCAATAAAAGTCTCAGTAGCCTATGAGGGCGAGGGTCTTATCACGCACCAAAGTGCGCCTCTCATTTTGGAGTTCGCCATGATCTCGCCGTCAGAATGAATACCGGAATGCATACCGCAGCTACCAAACAGGTAACCGCTATGCAAATTAAAAATCGCGGACGATTTATGTCCATCGGTTACCTCAAGGATCCGCCTCAAGGAAGGATCACCCGCGATACATATCCGCGGAAAGCTTCAAACCCCGCAACTTTGGCGCTTATCAGAGCGTAGAAGAGAACTACGGCGGCTCAAAGCATCCGCTACACGGCTGAGGCTTCCCGCTTGATGCTTCAAAGTAAAGGTGAACTCCCGCAAGTACGCTTACCCACTTAGCGGTCGCCGCCGCCAGTTGTTGGCCATTGATATACTTCTGTGGCTTCATGATCGTAACAAATGTAATGAACTCCTTCAGATGAGGTAGTGGCGCCAATGCTTCAACGACCGAACTATGACATAAAACTCCGTGTCATAAGTGGAGTAGTTCTTCTTGACCCCGACAACTTCTCGCTAAAGAAAGCTACCGGCCGCCTTGACCGCTCGTAACACCTCCAACGCCAACTCCGTGATGCATCACAATTGACCTCAACACTTTGTCAAGTCGGGAAGCGCAAGAACCGCGCTTCAGCCATCTTCAGATGACCAGTGGAAGCTATTTTCTACCTCATCCGGCCCACTTGAAATCATGCCTTGAGATACTCGTGATGGGGCAATCACGCATAAAGTTCCGGATGAATCTTCAGAGAACGAGGCCACCCCATGGAAACTTCAACATCATGCAAAGTCCCTTGGCCCGGGCCACTCCAAGATTGCATCGATCTTTGATTGATCTCGTATGAACACCGCCAAGAGAAACAACAAAACCAAGGAAGGTCACGTATGGTGAAGAAGGAACACTTCTTTCTACTGACGAACAGCGCCTGCTCTCAACAACTCAAAGACAGCCAAGACGGTCAAAGTGTGAGGACCAACTCTGACTATAGACGAGGATGTCATCGAAATAGACCACCACAAACTTGCCCATAAACGGTCGCAAAACTCCGCGCATGAATAGCATAAATGTGCCGGGGCGCTGACAACCCAAAAGGCATCACCATCCACCTCGCATACCCATGCCGTGGTCTTGAACGCCGCTTTCCACTCATCTACAGACGTGATTCTCGATTCTGTGGGTATCCGCTCTTCAGATCGATTTTTGAAAAGACCTTCGAGCCGAATAGCTGATCCAACATGTCATCCAGGCGGGGGATGGGGTAGTGGTATTTGATGGTGATTTTGTTGATTGCTCGGCTGTCTATACACATGCACTACGAGCCATCCTTTTTTGGCACCAATAGGGCTGGAACTGCGCAGGGACTCATGCTCTCTCGGATGTAGCCGTTCCTTAATAACTCCTCCACTTGCCGCTGTAATTTTCGGCCTCCTTGGGACTAAGGCGGTATGCTGGTCGGTTCGGCAAGCTCGATCCTGGGACAAGATCTATCTGATGTTGGATGTCCCTCATAGGTGGGAGTCCCGGGGGAAGTTCCTCTGGCATCAAGTCCGCGAACTCCAGGAGCAATTGCCGCACTTCTATTGGCAGATCTGGATCCATGTCTGTGGCACTATGCATGCAAGGTAGCAAGGCATAGACTACATTGCCCTGCTTGATCTCGCTTAAAAATCTGGACATGGAAAGTAGGTTAGTATTGGTTATGGTTACCGGAGTAGGATGCTTTTCTTCTCGGCGGGGTGCCAACACGATCTTTTTTCCCTTGATGCTGAGGGAATAAGTATTCTTCTTTCCATCATGGACCACGCTCTGATATCGAGCCACCAGTTGCTCCTCCGAAACAGTCCATAATGAGTGTAGATTGAGAACATCTTGTAGTGGTTGGCGCACCTCCCGTGATATCGAGCCACCAGCTTGCTTCTCCGCCTGGATAAGTCGCTCCACGGATCAATCGGGTAGAAGTCCTTTGTGTACTCATCTACCGATTCTTGCTCTATTTAAACGTATGAAGTCGTTGGAAACAAGGTTTGGGTGTAGCCAAGGGGAGGAAGCGCCTTCATCTTCTTCTTCATCTTGTCCCAATCTACGCATCTTTGGTTTGCCTTGCCGATCCCGCTAACGCCGCGAATCGCCCCACCACGCTGGATGCTCGACCCTTCAACTTGACGGCAACTAGCTTCACCTTCGCATTCATTAGGGACCTCCTTGTACTCAAATATCCTCTCTCGACCTCGCTCAAATATTTAAGACTTCAGACGTAGGGTTCCAAAGAATTTGGGCAACTCCACCAAAGCCGAGATCTCCGCGACGCCCTCTCGCAGACGCCTTCGACTACCCACGCCGAGAATAGGGTTGACGAAGGTAGACTCGAGTCGTAGTCCGAAACCTCACGATCCCCAAATCTCGCGACCGCCAATCGCTGGGTCAACTCCGCTTACTTATCTCTCGCAGATCCTCGCTCATCGCCTCCAAGGATCGGGTCTCGAGACGGACCTTCCTCTGCCAGAACATGTCCACCACGACGACCACCACGGCCACCACGACCTCCAGCTATTGATGCTGAGGCCACAAGAAGAAAATGAGCTCTGATACCAACCGACACCGCAAGTAAGGTAGATTAACCTCAAGCGCGGTAAATAGGGGGGATTGATAGAAGAGTAAGAAAAGGGGAAGACAAACAGAGAAGAATAGCCTTTGAAAGGAAAATAACTCAATAATCAATGAATAAAATTCAACCCACAAGCCGGGTTTAAATAGCTAAAAAACTAACCTAGATAACCTAGAAATTCTATCTTTTTATCCAAATTTGCCCAAATCGGCAAATTTTGGTCAAATAGAAAAACTTATCTAATTCTAAAATAACTAAACAAAATAGATAACTCCTAAAAATCTGAAGTTCAAATCGATTCATATCCTATCCTAAATTGGCATACAAGTATTGCAAAAATGAAAAAACACCGAGAAACTAAGAAACGACGGGGAAAATAAAGTGGAATTTGAGGGCGTAAGGAAGGGTCCATCAAGCTGATGGACCCCACGCGGCGCTGCCGAGAAGAGCTTTCCGAATTGGGGTTGAGTGCGCTGAACTGGAGCATTTCCAGAGCCAAATGTTATGGCCAAAATAATCAAACGCGGTCCAAAGCGCTCCCAATTCCTCGGACTTGGCTCATCACCTTCCGCCTTTTACGCCGGCCGCCAAGTCGCGGTATGCCAAAAGCTCTCATGGTGCAATCGCAAATTTCTAAGATCGCCCCGACTCGCTCTCCCCGCATCAAGATACCGCAAAAACCCTTTCTAAAAAAGGATTAATTACATTTTTTGTCCCTGAAAATGGTGTCATTGTTCATTTTATCCTTGTATTTTAAAAATGTTCAATACAGTCCTTATATATTGGATATTCTGTTCTATTTTGGTCCTTGACGCTGATGTGGCGGCCAAGTGGCATATAAATGAAATACAGTTTTTTATTTTATTTTTCTTTTTTTTCTAGATGCTGACGTGGCATGCCACGTCAACATTTTTTTATTTGAAAAAATTGGAATTTTGCATTTAAATGCAAAATCCATTTTTTTTAAAAAAGAAAAAACTGATATGGTATGTGACGTCAGCATTTTTTTTATATATATAAATGTATTTTTTTTTAAAAATGCAAAAACCTATTTTTTCAAAAAAGTCAACATTTATATATATAATGGATTTTTTTTTAAAAAAAATGCAAAATCCATTTTCTCAAAAAAAAAACTGACGTGGTATGCTTACATGGCATGCCACGTTAGCATATATATATATATATATATATATATATATATATATAATGGATTAAAAAAAAAATACAAAAAACCTTTTTTAGCATTTTATATATATGGATTAAAAAAAATGCAAAAATCTATTTTTTCAAAAAAAAATGACGTGGCACGCTGGCATGGCATGCCACGTCATCATATATATATATATATATATATATATATATATATATATATATATAATGGATTAAAAAAAATATAAAAATCCATTTTTTTATTTAAAAAATGTTGACATGACATGCCACATCAGCTAACAGAATTTTAAACCAAAAAGTTTTTCTGACATGGCACATAATAATGCCAAGTCATCATATACAGGCAGCTGTCATGACACACAAACAAAAATACATCCACCTGAAAAAAAAAATTATATTCGATTTGTATGCCACTTGGCTACCACATCAGCGTAATTGACCAAAATAGGATAAAATATGAAATACAAAAGAATTGTATTGAATATTTTTAAAATATAAAGATAAAAGTGAACAATAACACAATTTTAAAGGATGAAAAAGCGTAATTAATCCTTTAAAAAATCATCTATATTTTCTCTTAAAAAAAACCTGCAGTCTTTTATTTATTTATTATTTATGAAATGTAATAAAAAAATAAACAAATGGAATAGAGTCGAACTCGAGACCCACACCATCAAAACAGAGAAGACCGAAGCAAGTGTCACTGCGACGTGACCCTCTCCCAAGTCCAGTCCTAACCCTTCGGCGGTTGGGCCTCCGCGCACGGTTTCATTTTCTCCTTCTCTTGTAGTTATCCTTGCGCCATTCCAGATCTCGGCTCCCTTCCCGCATTCCCGTCGCCGGAGCCATGAGGACTCCTACCCGCGCGTTGCCGGCGTCTCCGACGGCGGACCCAGCTCCCCGCGATGCCGAGGCCCTCTTTCGCTCCAAGCCCATTGCCGAGATCCGCTCCATCGAGGCCTCCACCCGTCTTGACATCGACGCCAAGAGCGAGGAGCTCCGCCAGCTCGTTGGCCGGAGCTACCGCGATCTCATCGACTCCGCCGACTCCATCCTCCTCATGCGCTCCTCCTGCGACTCCATCTCCTCCAACCTCTCCCCTCATCGCGTCCTCCCTCTCGTCCCTCTCCTCAGACCCCTGACGCTCGCCCTCCCTCCCCGCCCGCGACCCCGCCCGCGCCCGCACATTTGCCCTTGCCGCCCGCGTCAAGTACCTCGTTGACACCTCCGAGAACATCTGGGGTTGCCTCGACGAGTCCATGCTCCTCGAGGCTGCCGGCCGCTACCTCCGCGCCCGGGCGGTCCATGGCCTCCTCGTCGACACCGAGATCCTCTCCAAGTTTCGCCTTCTTGCGCACCAGTGGCAGATCGTTGAGAGCTTTCGCCCCCAGATCTCGCTGCGCAGCCGCGAGCGCCTGGCAGAGCGAGGTCTCACCGTTGCTTCTTATGCTGACGCCCTCGCTGCCGCCGCCACCATCGATGATCCCACACCCCAGCAGATCCTATCCCTGTTTCTAGATTCCCGGCGGTTGTGGATCTCTCAGAAGATCGCTGGTTCTTGCTCGGATCTTGAATCCTTTACTGCATTGATGTGTGACGTTGTTGGGATGATTCGGGCGAGCTTGGGGCAGGTAGGGGAGCTTTTCGTGCTTGCTTTGAATGAGATGCCGTTGTTTTATAAAAAGGTCCTGGGATCACCGCCGGGGACGCAGCTCTTCGGAGGAATCCCAAACCCGGAGGAGGAGGTCAGGATTTGGAAATCGCATCGCGAGAGGCTTGAGTCGGCAATGGTTCTCCTTGAGCCAGAGTTTGTAGCTAAGACGTGCTCTTCATGGTTGAAGGACTGCTGTGATGAGATCTTCGGAGGGATGACAAATGGGAAAAGATTGATTGATGTAATTGAGAATGGACAAGGTTTGGCATCTGCTGAGAAACTTGTCCGTGAGGCTCTGGACAGCCGGGAAGGGCTGGAGGCGAGTTTGGAGCAGTGGCTTAAGAGTGTTTTTGGATCAGAGATTGAGTCTCCATGGAACCAGATTTGCGGGCTTATTTTGAAAGATGGGAAGGACATTCTTGAAGATAGGTTGGAGGAGGCATTCTTGAGGAGGATGAAAGAGATTGTACTATCTGGTTTTGAAGACTTGAGGAAGATCAGTGTGAAGGAAGCAGTGGAAGCTATTGTAGCCCGTGACAACAATGGGAATGATTTCCAGGCTTACCTGAGGAAACCTTCTACTGGTGGGGGAGTATGGTTTTCAGATCTAAATTATCGGAAGGCGGGGCCTTTGTATAGTTTGAAACCAATCACTGATGAACATGACTTCAAGGGTTGCCTCAATGCTTATTTTGGACCTGAAGTCGGCCAGATCAGGGATGCAGTGGATACTAGATGTGGAAGCATACTAGAGGATGCCCTATGTTTTGTAGAGTCCTACAATTCTACTTTGAGATTGAAGGAAGTAGTGCCATATCTTCAAGAAAGCTGTTATAACACCATATCGACCATACTGAAAGAACTTGAAGATGAGCTTGGGCACCTATCTGATTCCTTAGGAAAGAATTCCAAGGATAAAAATTCTCAGCCATCTTCTGTGATTGTGGAGAGATCCCTTTTCATTGGACGTCTCCTGTTTGCATTAAGGAACCATTCTAGCCACATACCATTGATACTTGGATCTCCACGACAGTGGGTAAAAGAAAGAAGTGCTGTGTTTCTAACCCCACAATCGCCTTTGTCAAGGCAATCTAAAGGAGCCTTTGATTCTCCAGTCTCCTTTACCCCTAGAAGGCATGGAAGTCCTAGAAGCCCTAGAAGGCAATTTAGTGATAGTCCCCGGAGGCAAATGATTTCAGCTGCTGCTGCTTTGTTTGTAGGGGATGATAGCACAAACCCTAAGCTTGACGAATTAAACAAAAGACTGCAAGAACTTTGTATTAGAGCTCATAGCTTGTGGATAACATGGGTGTCTGATGAGCTATCATGCATTCTCTCCAATGATCTCAGGAAAGATGATGCATTATCTTCATCAACTGCTTTGCGGGTATGTGCATTAATTTATTGTTATTTCTGTAAACAACCGTTGATCTACTTTTAACCTGAAAATGTGCATTTGAAAAGCTTAGTATAGTTAGAAAACATTTGCTGAAAGTCGTTCCTAGACATCAGACAGGCAAAGCCACAACCTCGCCCATAAAACAGAGAAGCAGGCATGACTATTTTTTCATTGCAAAATAAGCCTTTCATGTGGACTTTTGCTCAGGATTCCCTATAATTGTCGTGAATGAAGACAGAACTTAATTTGTTTCTCTAGCTACAACAAAAACACTTCTTCTTTACCTTTAACTCTCATATTTTAGATGAAGCTCTGTTTTGAACTTCTTTGGACAAATTAATAAGACCGTGAGCAATAAAACTTGGTCAACAAAAATCATTATAGTTATTAAGTAAAACAGATCTCAGACATTAAAATAAAGTAATTTTAGCCATTAAGGGTTTGGAAAATGTGTTTCAATTTTCAATTAGTCTTTGCTTTTATTATTATCCATGCTTTTGAGATTGTGTGCATCTTTCAACTGGTTATTGTTTCTTTTATTGCCTATGCTCCATAGTGTCTTTTCTTATTTTCCTGTTGTTGTTGCTGTTGTTGTTGTTGTTGTTGGTGTTATGGAAAGAGCCATGTTCCATAGCTACATAGTCTACTTTGACATATTTATATGAACTCTTTCAAATCTTTGATAAATTTAAAGGTTTTCACCTTTTTTGAATTAACTGCACAAATGATAAGGTTGGTCCTCTTACCCTTCTTATAGCTTAGCATTAAATGGCTCATGTTCACCTAATCTTCCCTTTTTCGTAACATTTCAAACTAACACTCCTAAAATTTTGCAATAAGGATGTTTTCACAAATTGTTGATGATTGAATTAACTCTTAAAGGTTCAAACCTTGAACTTAGGACTTGGCAATCTAGGACTATTAGAAGCAATTAACAAATAGGCAGCAACAGACATTAGTTAAAAAATTAAAATTTCTAAAATGGTATTTCAGTTTTTTATAATATTAGCATTTGAAGGGAGATAGACATGGTATTTAAGGGTGGCTAGAACCTAAAACCTTACCAAAGAAAACTAAAACTTTTTCTCTCAGGTTTTTATCCACATCTATATAAGGGCTCATTGTTAGTATTTCGGATTCAACTATTTTTTAACTCTTAGCCAGACAAAACAATGTGAATTGTTATTTTTAATTGGATCTATGATTTATAATGTTATTATGGTTAACCATTTCATGACATTTTTTCCTTTCATCTATGTGTGCACTTGTGATGGTAGATTTGCTCATCTAATCTGTTGGATGGTTGATGCTTTGCTGTGAGAGAACCATGCTTTATTCATAGCTTTTTTGGAAACCACTTATTATTCTGTAGATATTGCAATCTGTGAAAATCATATACTTATTTTTATTGAGGAAAGTATTAAGAAAATATTGAGATTTATGGTCCCACCATTGCTCACCTTATTAGAAGAGGGAACATAAGTTGTCGTGAATTATTTGAAAGAAGGTTAGGATAATTAGGTTGGCTTGAGCAAACGTAGGCGGAATTTCTAAGGAGGGATTCATGAAAACTTTTTAATCTATAGCATTGTTTTGATCTTTTCTTTTAAATGATTTAGGTGGAATTTATAGCTTGTTGGTGAATGTGTTTTATTTGTTTGTTTCTTTCAAATAATTTATGACTTGAGTATCTTGAAGGAATCATGTAGCATTTTTTTTTTTCCTGTATATGTTTTCCTACTAAAGAAGGGGAGCCTTTGTGCAATGGTAAAGTTGTTGTCATGTGATCTAAAGGTCACGAGTTCGAGTCGTGGAAACAACTTCTTGCAAGAAAGCAAGGTAAGGTTATGCATAATAGACCCAAGTGGTTTGACCTTTCTCCGACCCCACGTATAGTCGGAGTTTTGTAGCACTGGGCTGCCCCCTTTTTTTATGTTTTCATACTGAAAGTTGTACATCACATGGAAGAAACATGTTATTAATGAAGCAAATTTCAACTTCTTGAGGTCCCAATAAGCAAAATATCTTGGTTATCTTTCTATGAATGATAAAAACAAAGTCAAACCTTGGATGATCTGCATGTGGTAATATGATGAAATCAGGTGTGTTTGTAGTTGTGGTGCTTCATTCTTGATTCTTTTCTCTAGCATAAGTTGGTTTCCACTTTAAACTACAACATCTTCCTTGATACTGTTTTTTAACAGTTTAGTAGTACTTTTGACAGTTGATTGCTTATTTACCTTGTTCGCTTGGGGAACGTAAGTTGTATGATTATCTAATATGCTGTCTATACAGGGTTGGGAAACAACTGTTATCAAACAAGAGGATTCAAGTGATGGCACTGTCGAGATGAAAATATCTCTTCCTTCTATGCCTTCACTCTATATTACTTCTTTTATTTTTCAGTCATGCCTAGAAATTCATAAAGTTGGAGGTCATGTCCTTGACAAAATTATACTCCAAAATTTTGCATGGAGACTGCTAGAGAAGGTATGTGTCTTTATTTTGAGAATGAATTTCACAAATTTTTTAAACACCCGCTCTTCTTCTTTATCTGGGTCTAATTGCTGCTGCATGTTCCTAAAGTGGTTTTGACGTATTTTTATCATGTATTGCTTTTTTTATTGAATAAAATCAATAGTACATTCTAAAATTATTGACAATGTTTATTTGAAGGGCATTTCTGTTTATATCTCTAGGCGCCAACCTTATTTTTAAGTATCACAAGTGGCAACCGGCTTTATCTCAATCATTCTTCACATGTTTGCTGGAAAGGGAACTTTATAAATTAGATGATCCTAGATTTCATTTTGAGTTATTAATTTTTAGATGACAATGTTACTATTTATAGCATCTAATAATCTAAATCATAAAGTCATTTCTTTTTATAACATTTAATAATCTAAATCATAAGTGATTTCTTCGTTATTCGATTTGATCATATCCATTATTTTGTAGAGCTACTCATTCAATCGTTGGCATTTCTGTAACACCTCTAACAGAGGAACAAAGGGCCAATTTTGAAAGAATTTATTGTCAACATCTTTTAGATATGAATCTATTTGATTTAGAAGGGAAGAACTTGCATCAGTATCTCAGTTTCAATTCGAACATATGGTGTTGGATGATTGATTGCCAAGTGTTCATCACTTAATGAAATTTTACTGAAAGTACATATTCTATGCTGCCATACAATTCAATAGAAACTGAAGAAAATCTCTGAGAAACTTTGGGAGATTCATATAGTATACACATGGTTCCTGAGGGACAACAATTACATTTAGGGGACAGAGATATGTTGGCAATAAAGTGTTATTCCCCATTTTGATTGTTTAACCTATTTAATTTCTGCTCTCTCCTAATTACAGATCCAGGATTATTTTGACAAAAAAAAAGTGATAATTTTCAGATTAAAAGTGGATTTAGCAAGTATCACGACCTCATCATGTCAACCCAAAATTCTCTTTGATCTGTCTTTTGTGAATATTTTGTACCACCTTTACTTTCCAAGACTTATTCTTTTAGCTCTGAGATGAATATTTACATATATATTCATGGAGAGCACCATATTTTGGGCTCAAGCACTCTTTAAGTGATTTTTCAGACTAACTGAGATTGTCAGTGTAGGTGGTTGCTATCTATGAAGATTTTCTTTCAACTATTGAGACGCAGGATTCTCGGGTTTCAGAAAAAGGAGTTCTGCAGATTTTGTTGGACCTTCGATTCAGTGCTGATGTTTTATCAGGGGGCAGAGATCCTAAAAACTCTGAATTGGATGCCAACACACCAGTAAAGATTCTGAAGCCACCTTTTAGAAGAAGGCAGTCACAATTTCAAGCTGGATCTCTGAGTTCAGAGCTTGTGATGGGACTAATACGTAGGCTTTCTCAAAGGCTGGATCCCATTGATTGGGCTATGTAAGTTCTTTCTATAAGCACATCGGTATGAGCAATAGATATTTGATTCTTCAGTTATTTTTCTTTTTCTTGAGACAACTTATTCGCCACCAATTGCTAAGCAATAACTATACTTGTATAATCATTGCTGCACTTTTTGTTTTTTTTTTTTTGAAAGAAATCATCATCAGTCAGTTAATTGGATCCCATATTTTGAATCTGCTATATTTATTTATTTATTATTGCAGCTATGAGCCTTATCTCTGGGAAAATGAAAAGCAATCATATAAGCGGTATGCAGTCCTTTTTGGGTTCTTGGTGCAGCTCAATCGCCTGTACACTGAAACTGTTCAAAAATTGCCAACAAAATCAAATACAGACTCAAATATTCTGAGATGTGGCACAGTGCCCCGATTCAAATACCTCCCAATCAGGTAATTGTTTTCATTTTTCCTTTATTTCCTGCTTTAGAAAGTCACTAGATGATTCTAACTGTGTGGAACAATACAGTATTGCAAATAGGTTGGGACTGTCAGTAGTGTTTCTTTGACTAGTCAGAATATAAAGGTCTGGCCGTCAGGGCAATGGAGCCCATGGAAAAAAAACATGCAAGAGGAGAAACACAAATATATATAGAAGCAATTCTAGAAACCTAAAGTTGAGTATTACCTGGTTGATGACTAAGTATTATAGGTCAGGATATTAAATATGGATTTAATATGATTGCAAATGGATATCTCGGGCATTTTACTACTCAAATCTTGTAAGTACTAGGAAGCAGTATTTATGAACAAATTTGGTTTCTGTATCTTTATTGTTTAGTTCCATTCTATTCGTCATTTATTTATTTATTTTGTGCTGATACAAGTTATTCTAATTTTTGCTATTGCATCTTAAAAGAGCGCATCTTAAAAGAGCCAACATGTGGATGTGCCTACTTATTATTGATAACCTTTTCCCCCACAATTAATAAGTTCGATTAATGTAATGAAATTCCAAACCATATTAATTGTTACATAGGGGGGTGGTTATAATCACTTGTGGCTTATTCATTGGAGCAATTTGGTTCTGCTGATCTACAACTTACTTCCTAATCTTGTATATGTGCCCTCCACTGAAATCCCTTTTGTATTGGACATCTGTCCCATGTCATGTTGTATCCCCAAACTCTTGATCAGATTTAAATTTCTAATACATAAATTAAAAATAAGTTATATGGTTGTCTTTTTTTAATGGTTAATTATGGCCTTATAAGTGCTTATTTGTCATTTGCCTCCATAGTGACGGTTTTATTGATGACGAATCCTTTAGATTGCGTTTTCTTGGGGTTGGGATAAATATGATTAATTTGGGCTTGTTTTTTGGCTGTTTAAATTTATTTTGGATAGAAACTTTTAAAGTAATTCCACCAAAGATTTGACTAATTAATACTAATTTAAATTATAATTTTTTTAAATTCATATTTTTAATTAATAATTAATACTAATATAATAATTTAAATATTAACGAATAACTTTATTAATTAAGTTAGTTAAATGTTACAGAAAAACAAGTTTGGTTGGAAGTGGTGTGATAACCAGGATAGGGTTGTCAAACAGTCAAGCTATTTATAAGCAACTTTAGGTCGGTTTTGTAAAAACTCGAGCTCTGCTCGAATATTAATAAAATATTTATATATTATTTATTCTATATAATATATTTCATAGAAGCATATTTGTATTAGAAATTTATTTTTATTATACTATTTGATGAATATATAGATATTTGCATGTATGCATGTTTGTATAATGTAAATTTTATTTATTGAAAATATTATATAATTTATATTTTTATTTTATAGAAATAAAAAAAATCAAGCTATGAATGAACTTTTAATTTCGAGCTAAACCGAGCTTGACTCGATCTTGAAATTAAATTGATTTGATTTTAATTTTGAGCTAAATTGAGGCGAGCTCGAACGTATTAAATCATAATTGAGCCATACTCAAACAAACCTATTCGAGCTAATTTTGAACTTGAGCTCGAGCTTGAGTTAACCAATTTCAAGTTGAGCCCAACCCAATCAAGCTTGACCCGTTTATAGCCCTACCCAGGGATAACCAACCTAGGTTAACCCCTAATCAAACACCAGTTTAGGGACTAACTGTATATAGTCTTTTAAGGGTTAATTGATTGAAGTGTTCTGACTGGTAGAACTCTGGTTATATATATATATATATATATATATATATATATATATATATATATATATATTCCCCTCCAAGTGATTTTAATGTGTGTATTTTTTCGATGGTAGATCATGGTCAGTTGTTTGATTTCTAATTTTGGTGTTATTGCATGTTTTTCAACTGCTCACACTAGATGCCGTATGTTGTATCTTGTACACTAATTTCTTTTAGATTAGGTCCATATCCGGAGCTTTTGTTTATAAGTGAAAATATTGAAAGGTATCTTATGATTTATGTTTCACGGTTATGAGAAGAAATGTTCAGAAGGAATTTTTGAACTTCCTCCCTTTTCTTTATGTCACATGTTAAGTACTGTAACTGATTCTTCTGCATATAATTTGTTCATAATTTTGCTTTACAGTGCTCCTGTCCTATCTTCAAGAGGAACACATAAATCTGCTCTTCAGACATCTACAGATGATGCATCATTGAGTCCTTGGAGAGCACATTCAAATGGGCAACAGTTGCCAAAGCCTGCACTGGATGATACTACAAGTTTTGGAGTTGCTACGCCATTGCTGAAGTCCTTCATGACGCAGGTATATCATTCATGCAGCTTCCAGATTGTGATGCTTAGCTGTTTGATGGCAAGCTTGTCAGATGCAATCTTAATATTCAACAAATGGAGCCTCTGCTTTTGAAATAACTGTAGTAAAATAGGTAAAATTTGAATATATTTTTAAATGGCAAGTCACATTTAGAATCTAAGCATGCAATAGATTTAAATGGCTTGTGGAAAATGCCTCATTCAGTTGGACGCCATGGAACTTTGAATAGTGATCACTATGAAGTGCCTGCTCTGGTCCCTGAAGGCAAATGCTATTAACCAAATTTCTAAATGCTAAATATTACAGTTATGATTGAACATTTGATTCAATGGGAGTACATGAACTATTTATGGTGGTTTTGAACTAATTGTTGAAAGGTGAGCACTATGAAGTGCCTGCTCCGTCCCTGGAGACAAATGCTATTAACCAAATTTCTAATGCTAGATATTACGGTTATGATTGAACATTTGGTTCAATGAGAGCACATGAACTCTTCTATTTAGAGGGTTTTAGTTTTACACTAATTATTATTATTTTTTTTGATTGGTAATTCAAACTTAAATTTTAAATCATTCTTAATTTAGTGGTTTTTTCTGCTAAATGTGTTGGCCATTTTCATGAGATCAGTACCCTTTGCTGTATTAAGGGCTTTTTCTTTTGGACCGGATAACAATTACACCTAATTGTTGCAATCATTTCCTCTCTCTTCTAGGTTGGAAGCAAATTTGGAGAAAGCACATCACGGTGGGGATCTATGCTTTCTTCTGATGGACAAGTAGGCAAATTCAAGGGCATGACAACAATTGGAGACATGCTTCCTGCTCCAGCTGCAGGACTTTTCTCATCTCTAACAGCAGGGGCTTCCAAGTTTGAATCATGATTCTCTCACAGCAGGACTTTGCTCAGTTTATGAAGTGTTTAACCAGTGGACAAGTGGATGCATAGATGTGGACCATCTGGTAATCGTGTTTTTCTCAGCTGTGGGTGCTAAAAATCAGGCATTGCTGATAGCGTAAATAAGCTGGAGTTCCTGCTTTATATGCTTATTGGCACATCAATGGATTTTGGAGCGATGAGGTTGAGTAAGAACTGTGTTCATCGGCCCAAGACAATCCTGGAAACTCTTTGAGCAAAAATTCTGTTCACAGTCGAAGAGAAAAGAGGTACCTGAATATGTTTGTCTTGAGGGCATGGGGATGAGAGTTACTCAACATGTAGATTATTTAAAGAAAAATTATATATACAGCGGAATCTTTTCTGTTTGGACGCATTTGTCATCACAGCATCTTGTGTATTGTTTTTCTGTAAGGATAAAAAATAAAGAAAATCTTGATTTTCCGCAGAATTATGAGAATTATGTGACGTTCCCAACATTTTGTGCAACTATCAATGTGTATCAGTGTATGCAGAGCTTGTGCTTAGGTCTCACGGAAAGCACCGGAAGTCTGGAACTATTAGCATATGTTTGGTCGGAATTAGAGTCGTAACTATAAATGGCAGTTGACCATCTCTAAGTTTAGGTTGAATGTGAAATTGGTTCGGCATTAAATGTGAATATTACTACAACGAAACTTTATCATTCAAAGGCTTTGGGTTTGAGAGTTGAGCATTGCCAACATCCCCGGTTTTGAACAGAAGTAGTTTTCATCTCAATATAAAATTTATTCTGAGATTAAATTTAAGAAAGCAGCTCACCTTTACGAATATTCATTATAGCTCAGAATACAAGGTTATTATATGTTAGAGTTTTCGCTTAGATTGTGGATAAATCCTATTTAATTTGACACCATACTAAAGTTAGAGGAATTGTGTTAATTTGCTATTATAATATAAGACAAGAAACTATTCATTTAAATAGTGAGGTTACTCAGTTTATTTATGTTGAAGCCAAAAACCTGGCTCTACGCCACGCTACTTCGCTTGCTCTCTCGTGATATGGCCTCAAAATTTCCTGGCCAACAAGTTAAAATTTATAGTTGGTGTGGACGCTTTACTGCCATTTAAATGTGAAGCGAGAACATTATGAAAACTCCTGGCCGGAATTACCCATGAGCCAACCTCAGAAAAGGAGAGGGTAGTGAGCTGAATTGGGCCTCTCGCCTGGGATTCAAATTCATGCTTAAGTCTAAAACTTGAGTCAAGAGTCTTTAATTTAGGCAATTATCTGTGTGAAAAGCTTTTTTCGATCTCCCTTTCTTCTATTAACGCTCTCCTTTTATAGCACCTTAGAGGCGTTTAGTGAAAGGCTGTGGAACGAGGCTGTGAGTTAGGTAAATATCTCTTAAGGTGGTAGGAAAATATCTGCCACCTAGCTGTAGATAACACGCAGTGCAAAACGGGTAGATATATCCTTCCACCGTAGTAAGTGGATAAGGCCTACTTACCGTAGGGGCGCTAGATATTTCTCTCTCTCTCTCTCTACCCTACCCCTACCAAGAGGGTTGTTATAATTCCGACGGACTTGTTTGTGAAGAGGGTTGTTACAATTCCGACGGACTTGTTCGCAGGATTGAATCCTCACTTTATTTTCAGAACGGAATTGAGTAAAGACCTTATTGCCATGTGGTTAAAGGAACAAGTGGTCCTTTAGGCTAATGACATTTGTCTTCACCAAATATATCCGTAACAATTTATAAAATAGTTTCATTAGAGAAACTTTTTATTTTAGAGGATGTTTATTACACAAGGGGTTATCTTTTCCAAGTAAGTAGCTGGAAGTGGTCCACTTCCACCAATTCTAATATTCTTTTCCAAAATGTGGAGTTTAGAGTGAAAAATCGAATGTTTTTGGCCCTTATATTCACTAATTGTCTATCTTGGTTGCCACACTTGATTTGTGCATATTTTCCATCAGTTTTATGTTTATAGATGCTAAATCAAGTGGATTTTATGTGTATCAGGTGACACCACTCATGGAGCAAAGTTCATGGCTGAACAAGAGTACAAATCACCGCATGAAGCAACCAAGAGCGATGAACGTCGCGGCATTGAGTATGAATGTCGCGACAATTGACCGTCGCGATGATTGATTGGATCATCGCGATGTTTACTGTCAGAGCGACTGGCTTAAATTCTCAGCCTTTTATGAACGTCACGACGGTTGCTTTGAACTTGGTGACATTTTATTAAAGTTCTATAAAAGCCAACCCGTTTTTAGGTTTTATTCATCCTTTGTCTTGGCGGCGGCTGTGGCTCCAAGATGGCGATCTAGAGGGTTTAATGGCCAAATCTCACAAGGAAAAGCTCTACACGAAGTGGAGAAACTATTCTACATTATCTTATCATTGTTTTGTTTCTCCTTTGTATCTAAACATGAATACTTGTTTTCTAATTCGCGGTACTTTTCATCCTTTATTCATTAAACATCTTTTTCTAGGGTTGTATGAATCCTATGACTTGAATCTATATTATCCTATGTTTTTCATATTTTTGTTGTTTTAGATGTGCCTATGACTAATGCTTATTATTAATCATGCTCTGAGAGGCGATGACAAATCTATAACCATGTATGCATAGAGATATGTGTGTGTGGATGGTATTAGTATCATAGAGTGGAAGACCGGGGTGACAGACCGGTGTATTACGGGGCATAAAGATATGACCGTATAATCCATGGTGGAGGCATTGTGTAGGGATCAATAACGCTTCACTTAACCCATAGAGATATGTGGAAGAGACCATAAGCATATTCCCTAGAGATAGGGAATTAGCATCTAGGCTCAGCCTTGAAGCTTCCACTCAATCAATAACCCTTTTCCTTAGGAACACCACCTCTGCAGAACATAGGAGAAAACTAATAACAAGTCATAGGAGACATACAACCCTAGAGATTATATTATCTATGTTGGTTTTTATAGAAAATCAAAAGCATGTATCATATACATGGCACAACGGAAAAATTAAAATTTTCTAAACCCTAGCCCAAAGGGATCTCCCTACGTTTATCAAAACACAAGCAAGTAAAGTTGAAGGGCATGTACCTTTTGAAATTTGTACCGAATTCCTTTCTCTAAGTCGGAGAAGACGCTATGCTAATCCACAACAAATCTGTAGATCTGAGTGCCTCTAATCGGTGATCCACGCGAAGATCCACAGAAGCAACTTCAAAGGCGACGGGTGATCTTCCACGCAAGGTGCTAGCTATGGTGGAAGGTCTTGAGAGGATTTTGGGAGAGAAGAGAAAAGACTATTGATCTCTATCAATTACTAAGAAGTTATGTTGTTGTGTCTCTTTATGGCCTAGAGTATCACATATTTATAGGCCAACCTAATCAGATTAGGGTTTGTTTCGGATTGGGACTTTGATTGAAGCCCAAATCAAATTTGTCTAACAATCTAATCAAATTTGACATATAATCAAATTCGACTCCAAAGCAAATTTGACTTATAATCAAATTCGACATATAATCAAATTTGTCTTATAATCAAATTCGACTTACAATCAAATTTGACTTATAATCAAAGTCGACTTACAATCTTTCTCTTCCCTTTAATTCTCTCGTTTGAGGATCTATTCCTAAAAACCCGTTTTATACCTCATTGATATCTTCTATGCGTGTGACCCATTAGGTTCCCGGTTATGTTGGCCATTCATAATCAACCATTGATTACAAATAGATCATGAGTGGCATCTAGCAATACATCATGACCCCAATTGACCGGAAAGTCGTGTGGTCCTGACTTGGAACCTTCAAAGGTACCCAATGTTAGTGTGCAATTTGTCCTTACCATCTTATACCAACTTGGTTCTGAGTATGGCCTATGTGTCAACTCCCACTAGACTCGACTATGTCACACCTAGCCCAAGTATTAGTTCCTCGGCCCTATGGGATCTATTACTCAAAACTTATGTCATCAAAGACCATCTTCATGACAAGTTACTCCGCCGAGATTCCCGAAAGTAATGACCACAAGTGGCCATGGGTATACTCTCCTTCTATTAGGAGTGGTAAATCCTCTATTGGCTACCCAAATACCTTCAATACTTTAAAGTCGCACTCCAATCACCACCCTATAAGTAACCCCTGAAGGGAAACATAGGAATGGCGTCAAAGCACAGGATCCGTATCCAAGATAACTTGTGTACCTCAAGTCTAAGGATATTTACACCATTGCTGCAATGAGATCTTCACTGACATTTTAGTAGAATAACCATGTGAAGACTCATGGTAGGTCATCCAATGAACTTGCTACCCTTAGCAAGCATCCACATGTTCACTTAAAACATCTTCATACTTACAGCTTGTGAGAACAACTGCTTGATCGGATCAAGGAGCATAACATGTGTTAGTCTTGATTAATCAATGATGTCCCGTCTTATTGATCCTTCGACTAGGGATATTTAGATACGTACATAATTACACATGATAGCAATCCCACATTATGATCTCTATCATAATTTCCTTCATGCTATGCGTTGTATCATGGACTTCATTAATTAAATTTAAGATCTCATATCATATTCATAGTAATGAACATCTAAATAATGAAGAAGCCTTTTATTAAATAAATAAATTTGTACATAAAGTGCCAAAGGTGATTGTCTTTAGAGCACTTCTCCAACAATCTAGAGAAATCCCTTGCGCCCTTTGTTACTTTCTTTTGTTTTTTTAGGATTTAGACACCGTCTCAAGTAATCAATAGGCTGACTGACAATGCAACTTAGTAGGTTAGTGCTCATTTATACCTAGGACACCTTCCCTGTAGATTCGACCCGGTACTTACCAGATTTTATTACTTTCAACCATATACGCTTAAGTGTGGAGGCATAGTGCTTGCACTTGCCAACAGTCAATCCTCTTAGGACGATGTTCGACCCTCGTGATGAGAAACTTCTAATCTTTTTCACTTGGATCATGTTTGAATTTAGGGTTTTTGAGTTGTGATTTGCCAAATATCTCATTTGAGGCGTTTTGTTTGTAGATTTTCTATTTTCTTTATGTTTTGTTTATATTTTCAATTAGATAGTATGAATGAGGAACTACATTTTTTTTTTGGTGTTAAAGAGCTACAAAGGCATCTAAAAATTATCCCTCATCTTCTCTATATCCTTGATTATCTTTCGGAGCTTGGTTGTAGTCTTCATATACTACTTCCTTCAATATGCTGGCTCTCCTTGAAAGTTTATCAGTATAGTGGTTGAGCTCCCTTTCTATCTGATTTATCTCCCAACTTTCCAGCTTGCCCAACATATCCCTGCATTCTTTGGTGGTTGCCTTGGTTTGTCCATTATGATCTTACTTTCCTTGCTTCAGCAGCCTTGCAACAAAGAAATTATCTGTAAATAGTTGCATATTTCTAATCCCTTTCCTCAATGCAGTAGCGCCCTCCTTCAAGGCTCGATCGCCATAATTTCAAAGACTGAGGAGACATCTTCCTTCTTTGAACTTGTAATACATAGGTTTCCCTTGTTAAAAATTATCACATAACCCAATCTTATCTCAAATTTTCCCCACCTTTAATGAAGCATCAATAAACAAATACATAATTGAAATACTCTCTGCTCTCTTTCTTTTTCTTCCTTTTCTCAGATGTTTTCTATGTTTTGTTACTGCTGCAAATATTCTTGATCTATAACGCCCCAAAACCTTTTTATGTTAAATTTGAATTTTCTGGAAAATCCCACAAGGAATTACTAAGTTTTAATGAAATTCAAATATATGGTTGGCATACATTTAGGCAAACTACGCAGTCCCGGCTAAAGTAGATCGGGCCGAGCGTAAAGCTAAAAAGTGATGGACCCGTAGGTTTTGGAAATGTTCGCCTCAGAACCCTTAATAATTAATTGTAATACCTTGTGAGTTATTAAAAGAATTTAATAAACAAAATGACAATAATAAAATTTAATTAAATATAGAAACTAGCTTTTATTTTAAATCAGAGATTAAAGTTTAGAAAGGGGGTATAATTAGAGGAGGTTAGTGATTGTAATTAAGTTAAGAGAATAATAGATTAAATTTTTATCTAATAAAAATTGAAATAAGGGAGAGAGAGGGAGAGAAGTCAGTTAACTCTCTCCCCTTTCTCTGTTCCCCCGCTAGAGAGAGGGACAGATACTGCGGCGCTGCACATGGCGGAGACCTCCGAGAAACGCAGGATCCGGCCCCCCTTCACGCTGTGGATGCGCAGCCTACCCGTGAAGCCACAGTGGGAGCCAAGTTGCAGATAGCTCTTAAGAGGGAGCTCTCGCCTTCCTTTGGGCCTCAAATGCCATGCTGCACTCCCCTTCTTCTTCCATTTCTTCTTCTTCCTCGCTTCAAGAGCCGACCGGGCGATCGCCTTTCCACGAACCTCACCGGCGCAAAGTTGTAACATCCATTCCGGCTCACTAACGGCCAACGCCAGCTTTGTCACGTGCCCTCGCCACTTCTTCTTCGCTTTCACGCTGAGATACCAAGTATGCTTAGGCCAAGGCCCGCTTCCGCCAGCCGCAACTCTCGCCATTTCACCGCCATCCGCTCGAAGCTCACAAGACGCACCCTTTCCATCTCTGGGATTCCGCCACCACGAGCGCCACCATCTCTCAGCATCTAGCTCACAGGCTCAAGAACCCCTTCTCCCACCAAAGCTCGCCTTTTCCTCCTCCTCTTGCTTTCTTCCGACGCCACCAAAGCCGCCCAATGCCGCGGAACGCCAAGTCCGCAGCCCCTTGCCTCCTCTCCTCGATAGTGAACCATAATTTGGGTAAAATCCTATTCTATTAAGGGATTGAAGAAGATGAACTAATTTAGGGTTAATTGGGAGAGGATTAAGGGGTTAATGCGATGAAGAATGTAGAGTAATTGTATGCATCTATGTGTTAATCTGCAGGAGTTGGATGTTGTATAGAGATTTAGTGTATTAAAAATCCAAGTGTATTGGATTATGATGAGTGAGTATTTGTATGATTTCGGGGCTCTCCGAATAGGGGAGATGCTGCTGAATTTTCTTCGAAAACCTTATGGAAACTTAATTGATCGACTCTCCATAATCATGATTACTATTTTAGTTTCATGTAAGGGGCATGCTTAAAGTTTCTTAAAATTAAAGTTCTTAAATTGGGATTAAGTAGAAGAAAAGTAAAATTCTTTAATTTGATAAGTTCGTATTTTTAAGTTATTGGAGATGCGAGATTTTATGTTAAGAGAAAACCAAACCCTACTTAGCTTAATGAACTCATCGTACTTTAACGCGTCAAATTAAAGTATACGATAAGAATACGGATTCCATGTTCTTAGGAATGTTCTAAGCATGTAATAGAATTTAAGTAATAACTATGCTAGATAGCTTAATGAGTATATCGTATTTTATCGAATACAAGTAGAGTACGAGATAAGGATGCGGTTTCCGTATTCTCAATTCCGTATTATGATTATTAGAAACAAGGAGGAAAGACTCCTTAGAATAAATACAAGTATGTTAATTTCATTCCTTATACTTGTATAGGACGAAACTAACAGAGGATCACACGGGAGGATCCGGTTAAGTTTAAATAACGAAGGACCAGAGGTGAGTGATTTCACTATACTTGGAACGGTTTTATGATCGGTTTTTGATCGACGGTTTTGGTTTACACGATGTTAAATGAATTTTATATCGAAGTTTGTGCAATGTTACTATTGATATTATGATTATATTAGCATCTTCATTGTTATTACGTGCATTGTAAATGAAAATTATGTGAATAAAGGAAATGAAGAATGAGAATATGATCAAAACAAAAAGATAGTTCAATTAATGACAAACATGCACAGTAATTAAGAAAAACAGGTTATTACCAGAGGGTTGCTGGGGACAGAGATACGTTCCGCCCGGGACTTGTTTGGTATCATACCTGGGCCTTGAGATTGGAGAGAGATCCACCTACGCTCGCGGGAGCACAGCTTGCAGATCGGGTTTATTAGAGATCCTGACACGCTCGGGAGCACTGGAGACCGGTTTACTAAATTAGACCTACGTTCTGTGGGAGCACAGCTCATGGAGACCGGTTTATGAGATCATACCTACGTTCTATGGGAGCACAGTTCGTGGAGACCGATTTGACAGATTAGACCTACGGTTCTGTGGGAGCACAGTCCGTAGAGGCCAGATTTTCTTGACATTGAAATTATGATTCTATGATCACATTGCTAAAATAATTGTAAGAACATGTACATGTCCATGTGTTAACATCGAGATTTTCTTGTTTTTGACTGATCCGAGTTTTATGAGTTTTTTAGCATGTTATTGACAAAGATGATGCATATGAATTAATTAGCATTATTTCGAATATTATTTTATTTGAAATTATAGATGTACCTTGTATAGTGATTCTCACTCAAGTGAAATGTGCAGGTAGTCCAGATTGAGTTCTCCGGTAGATGGCTCACTTCTAGCGTATGGGAATAGTTTGTCCTTACTTATGTATAGAATTTTAGAACGCCTCAAGAATTGTAAACCTTGTATAAGACTTTTAATTATTTTGTTATACAATTGTGTTATTGAGTTGGATTATTATCGCCATCAGATCTACATTACATGCCTTATGGGTCGGGTGCACTCCCTACCAAATTGGTGTGACATTCCTCGGCCCCTCGTGGTCGGAATAGGGTGTTACATGATCCCTCTTCGGGCCACTATTTCATGTCTTTTACTCTTTCCATTGAAAACTATACAACAACTTGCTTTCCAAGCTTACCATAGGACATTTGCAATAATTTCAAATTTTCCTCTAGCTACACCCATGCGCTTCATATTTTACCTTTTTCTATTCAAACCCCCATCTCAATGTTGTCTTCATCTGCCTTCCAATGCTAAAGATAGCCATTCACTCTCAACTCTTCCCATACTTGTTTTATTCACCTGCATTCTTGTAAGAGATGGTGAGTAGTTTCATCTAAAATATTGCATAAGGGGCACAACACTACAGGACCAATTCCTATGTTATGCAGATAAGTTTTGTTGGAAGCCTCCCATGTAGGAGTTTACACAAAAATATCTTGATCTTTGGTTGTATCCTCAACTTCCATAACTTCCTCCATCTATGCCAAGCTTTCTCCATTGTCCTTTCTCTTGGCTTGTTGTATACTGCAGCTACCAAGGATTTGCTTGCCTTTTCTCCTATTAGGCACCATTCTCCCTCATTTTCATCCTCTCTAATCATCTTCCTCCTGGCACTCAGAGTTTGTGATGGAAAGAAATCACCAAGTAGCACCCAGTCCCAGGGTTCTCCTATAATAAGCTACTGCACTTGTATGTCTGTTAACTCGTAGTTCATAATTATGAAAGTGGGCATCAGTCGGGGAGAAGGGGGGAGGGGGGGTGTGCTAAGCAAACATGAGTCTCCCATTATTGAATAGTTGGGTACAGTATTGATTGGAGCAATAAAGCCCCTCACAGTTTTTGCAGTTTTAAGTAATGCTCTAAATGTGTATGAAGTGTTTCTTTGTTTATGTTTGGTCCATAGGTTTTACCTTCCATACTTCTGCTTCATTAAATGAACACAAATTTTATCAATGTCATTAAGAAGATCTAAACATGCTTTGACAATAGTGTTGTTTTCATTTTTTTTTTAAGTCTTTTTCGACCCAAGCCACCCTTAGATTTAGGGTTGGAGATTACTCTCCAATTGATGAGATGAAGGCCATCACTATTGCTGTTTGAGCACCAAATGAATTTTCTAGCCAGTTTGGATATTTCCTCTAAGATAGTGTCTAGTAAAGCATGTGTACTTCAGCTATATATTTGTAGGGACATTATAACCGAGTTTACTAGAACCACTCTTCCAACCATTGAAAGTTGCAGTGTTTTCCAATGAGCAAGCTTCCTATCTATCTGTTCAATAAGTTTTTTGAATCTATTCCTTGGAATTATGTCTAGGGAAATCTAACTCCCTAAATATCTAAAGCGGAAATATCCATGCTTTAATTGTAATATGTTTTTGATTGATATTTTCAAGTGTTGGTCTAGCCAAGAGGGGAAATATATTTTAGATTTATTTATGTTAACCTTCTACCCTGTAATCTTAGTATAGGTTTCCATGCATATGTTAAAGGCTCTAAAGTTCTTGGTAGTAGCTTTACAACAAATTAGTATATCATCCACATAGAAAATGTGGTTAATATTCAGATTTTCATCTATCCTTATACCTGTAATCATATAATTAATTTCGTGTGCTTTATTTAGTAGTTTAGAAAGAACTTGGGTCACTACAATGAATAAGGGGATATTGGGTCCCCTTCTAATCCATGCTTCTAGTTTGATCCATTTCCCTGCTCTCACATTAATAATAAATGCCATAGTAGGGGATCTATACATGCTCTAATCCATATAATCCACTTAGGTGGGAAATTCATCTTGGTTATTACAATAGTGATTACCTCGCATTTTATAAGATCATATGCTTTTTTCATATCCAATTTAGCATCATCATTGGGTACTATTTTGTAAAACCCGCCCTGAAATAAATAAGAATTTTTATTTATTTATTTTCAGAATTTATTAAAATAGTAATTTAATACGGTAAACGATGAAATTTGGAAAAAACTTATAAAGGTTTAATTAATCCAGATTTAATTAAGTACTAATTAGATAAGATTAATTAATGAGGAAAATAGACAAAAATTCGAATCCTGGGAAAGTTGGATCTGGTCGAGGACTTAGATTAGATAGCCCCGTGATGCTACAGTATGCCCGTGATGCCACAGTATGCCCGTGACGAAGGATTTGACTAAAAGCTGATATTCTTGGATCTGGTTTGACGAGAGACGGATCCCATGATATTAAAGTACGCCATACCACTGGGTCGTCTGACCAGGGATTCTCGAGTCTGGTTCGGGACATTAATGGAAAGATAATTTAAATTAAGGGGCCATGTGACACTAATTCAAGGATTAGTTAATTAAGTGATTTAATCATTTAAAAAGATAAGTTATTTAATGATTTGAGTAATATTTAATTAAAAGTTAATTAAAAGATTAATATTTTGATAAATAGATGAAGAGAAGAGAGAGAGAGGGAGAGAAAAGTTCTCTCATCCCTCTCTTACTCTCTCTCTCGATCTCCATCCGCAGCTCTAGCCGCCTACCTAACCACCACCCTCAACCGACCACTCCCACTGCCGCTACCCCGACCGACCTCACCATCACGTGGCCACAAGTAGTAGTCATATACTACATACCACAAGGCTGGCTGAAGGACCACGGCCTGACCGACTCTCCCACAAGAACCCTTCCCCGCAGCCTCCACCTAGGCAGCCATGCCGCGAGTACCACTCGCCACCGTCCAAGCTGATCTGCAGCTGGCTCCCAGCCCACCTTGTGACCTCTTCTTCGGGCTGCTTTTCTCCCATGATCTCTATTTCTTCACGAAAGCAAAGAAGGTACAAGAGATTGGGGGTTAATTGATGGTGGTTATGGGAGGATTTCATTGATAAACTTCCTTGAATGGGGTTAACAAGTGTTGCTTGGGTTTCATGAAGAAAACTAAGTATATGCTTGTAAAGGGAATTTGATTATAGTTTCTGAGAATCAGTTGGAGGATTGGGGCTTGGAATAGGAAATTGAATGGAGTTAGGGCTGAGGAATGGATGTTGTAAAATGAATTAATTGTTAACTATGTTGTATGATTTTAAATTCATGTATTGAATGGGGAATGTTTGTATAAAACCTAAAGCCCTATAAACAAAGGAGACCTCATTTAAATTTAGTCGGTTTTATTTAGTAGCTTAATCACACCATGATTAGTTATTAAATCCTTTAAGGAGAGCATGTTAGAGCCTTCTTCTATGCTGGTGATGGAAATAAGCATGCTGTAGTATAAGGATGCTAGCAAGCAATGGAGTAATGGTGATGAGAGTAATGGCATGGATTATATAGATAATATGCAATGTATATATGGATTTGTAATTGAGAAGATTAAGATAAGGATTATTGTTTACCGCTAAGTTATCTTTTCATTGGCTATTGGTGTTACAAACATGAATTTTGTTGCTATTGAATTAGTATGTTTTCAAAGCATTTTAATTACCAAATAATAGGATGGAAGGTGTTGAGTAGTTTGGGATTGTTTTCACACTTCCTTGGATTAAGAATAGGTGTGATCAATTGCAAAACATTGTAAAGAGTTGAACTCCAAGGAATGGAAAATGCGTGAATTATCAGAGTAATCAAGCAGTAACATGGACTTTGTTTCATAATATTGGAAACTAAATGTACCGAAGTTTGGGGAGAAATGAAGAAGTTTTTGAGCTTCAATTTAATGTTTTAATTTCTGGATTTCAGCCATCGTGAAAGCAAGAGAATAAAGAGAACTAAAACTTCAATATTTTCAAAAAGACTCTAATTCGATTCATCAGTCCCGATAGTTCTGGGGTATATTTAAACTAATAAAATGGTGCGTGCACGCGTCTAAGAGCCCTGATCTACTCTGCTATAAATTTAAAAACCGACATTTCGGTAAATTCATGATTAGGGTGATTTAATGCATATAATGCATTCCTTTTGATATGAAATGTTATGTGATGAACATTTACCATGTTTAGGACATGGTGAGGTGGTCTAAGACCTGAGTGGAAGGCTCGGACGTGGGTAGGTCCTGGAAGCGATAAGGTAGGCTCTCGCACCGGGTGTAGTAAGTATTTCTAACTCCCTACTCTACTTGTGATTTCTTTCTATTCATATATATTCGAGATGGATTGTTTTCTTGGATATACACTTGTTGTTCAAGATATTCTCAGAGGGTTTCCTCGCGACCGGGTATTGTGAGTGCTAACTCCCTACCCTACTTGTGATTTCTTTTCTATTCGTATATTGGAGATGGATTATTTCCTTGGACATATGCTTGCCATTCTGCTTTCCATATCTCTTTGAGATTTACTATTGATATATTCAAGATGGATTGTTTCCTTGGATATATACTTGTTGTTCAGTATATTCTGTAGGATGTCGCACGGGTGCTGTGAGTATTTCTAACTCATAGTATTCTTTTGATTTCTGTTGTTGAGCTAGATGGATGTTGGAGTCCATCTTTGTTACTTGCCTGGGTCACGACATGTTATGCTTGTTGCATTTGTCCTGAGATTGTATGTCCATATGATCTGCTTTGAGGGAGTACCCCTTGACATTCTTCTTGTGTTGTTGTGGGATGGCCAGGAGGTGGTACTCCATGGCATATGGCCAGTAGGAGTGTGATACTCCATGGCATATGTTAGTGGAGTACCCTCTGGCATCCTATTTACACCTGGGATGGTCAAGGGGGGTGGTACTCCATAGCAGTCTGTCTATATTCTATTCTTTGCATTGATTATTCCTTCCTTCTACCTTGCCTTTTGATTTCATGCTCTTATTTCCTCGAGAGGTTCCCAATACATATTCGAGATGGGTTTCCTCATATGTATCGGCTTTATATCTTGAGGAGATTGTTGTTTTCATGCTTTTATATACGTATTTGAGTTGAGACGTTCCTTAGATACGTATTGGCTTCCGATCTCAATGAGGTCACTGATTATTATATATTCAAGATGTTGCTGCCTTGGATATATATGTACACCTATTGTTAGGTATTTGTACTAGCAATCTCTTACTTTCAGGCATGATACATCGGACGGATGCCCAGGCAGAGGGCGTATAATATCTAGCCACGAAAGCACTTGATGCTCCATCGCACGGATGCCTCTACAGTAGGGCGATAATACTTCCGCCACCGCTCGCTCAGAGAGCTACATTTTCCTCGCCATGTGCACATGTTTGCTATAGCATTATCCCGCTTTAGGCCAAGACGCATACCGATGGTGTCATTGATGTCGTGAGACATCTTAGTATCATATATGCCGTAGATTTAGTACATCTGTGGATTTATCCACATTCCAGTTACTTGTTATTTGCTTGTGATGTTGTTACTATTGCGTACTTGCACTTCTTTTATTCTGTTCCTTGCTAGTGGCCTTCGCCACCTTTATTGACTTATTTGCTATCCTACTGGGCCTTTCTTTGGCTCATGCACTTGATGGATGTCTTCTCAGGTGACAATGAGGAGTAGGGTCGGGACTAGATCGACGAGGACCTTACGAAAGTAGCTAGGAGCTGGACTCAAGAGGGAGCTTCCTACGGATGCCCTAGCAAAATGGGCCGGGATATTTCGAAATGAGGTCTCATGGGCCTCTATTCCTTTCTGAGTAAGAGTTGTATTTTTATTCGGGACCTGTATAGGGCCTTTGTATAACCTTATACATCTTCTTCCGCTGATTAATAATTTTAACTCTGTTTTAATTATCTGCTTGTGTTACTGAGCCTTGCGTGCTTATAGGGGTGACCCTATAAGTACGCGGCGTCTGTCGCGTGCGCCGAGGCCCGGGACCCGGGACCCGGGTTCGGGGCGTAGTCTATTTTTTCTTAAGTGTGTGCCAATTTTTGTGTTGTCAATATGTTATCATGTATAGATCTACCTGATTTGATGTTTTTCCCTTTAGATATAAGATACGGCAATATACTTCTAAGTCCAGTGGTCATCACTTTTGTAATAATTTTGTAATTTACATTACAAAGTGAAATAGGCCTATATAATCCTTAACATGTTGTGGGTTTTCCTTTTTCTGATTAAGCAAATATAAGTCCTATTCGAGCTAGTAGACTTGCAACCATGATTAAAAAAAAAAAATGCAGAATGACACTACTTACATTATCACCCACTTGTTTCCAAAAAGCTAGAAAAATCTCTCACAGTATAGCCCATTAGGACCTAGTCCCTTACCTTGGATAATGAGCATTGAAAAATCTTATGCTTGGTCACCGGTCTTCATATTGCCCTTCTTTGTTCCTAGCTTAAAGGTGGAGCTCTCCAAGTACAAAATTTTGTATTAATGAGGCATTTGGCGCCTTCCCTTTTTCCCGCCATAATTTGGTATAAAAGGTAATACATTGTTCTTCTATGTCTAGGGATCTACCGTTAGTTCATTGTTGTCAAACCTTATTTGTTGAATTCTATTCTCCTAAGATTTCTTGTCACTTGGTGGAAAAAATTTTGTATTGTTATCCCTATTCTCGTGATCCATTTCATTATATAGATTTTAAGTGCCCATATTGTTGTGGCTTGCTTTTAACATTATCTCGATGTCTATCAGAGTAGTGATCTCAAATTTTACACCCGCTACTAGGATTTCCTTCTTCTATATTTTCCTTTTCCTCTATGCCAATTATTTCATCCTTAAGTTCTTTTATATTGCCTTCTATATTAATTGGGTTGGTTTTGTATTGTTGTTTAAATCCTTTCTTAAGTTATGCAACCTATGACTAATATTGGGCATGTGATTTCCTTTTGTTATTGTAGTCTCCATATTTCTTCTACACTTTTTTTTTTACATAGGTATATTTATCTAACTATTATCAAATCTAAAGGGCTTGCTCTCTTCTGCTCTATAATCCATACATGTTAGCAAGAGGGGGGAGTGATCCAATTGGCACCTAACTAAATTTTTAGTTTGATATGATATTACACTATCATGGCATTCCCTATTTACTTAACGCCTCCATCTTAACCTTGCCCATGCTCTGTATCCATCTTTCTGGTTATATTATTGCACCAAGTGATAGGTGATCCTGAGTACGTAAGCTCTATATAGTTGTTGTGTGATGAGGTCATCAGTACACGCTAGACACGCTAACAGATAGTTCAACAGGCCTTGAGACACCAAGCATCTTCCATGCAACATTCTTGGCCATGATTAGTAGTTCAGGAGCTCCATACATGTTTTTTTACTAGTTATGTCATCATTTTGCTCTTATATCTTTTATTTATGTCATATTTGTGTTTTGCTAGTTATGTCACCATTTTGAAACTATGTCCTTTATTTTGTCATAATTGAGTGAGTCGAGTCACATGTGACTCATTCATTTCAAGCTTCTAACCTTGAGAGGTTCAAGTTGGATTTAGTCATGCTTTTAGGTTATATTAATAAGGATGGTTAGGTGGATTGTGAATCCTAGCTATCCAAGGTGTTTATATATACCTACCCCTTATTAGGGTTAGGGTTTTGGTGGATTGATGAATGAAAAAGGTGCTTTGTGAAACCTCTATTTTGGATCACCGCGGAGAGAATGGGGTATCTCTCTTTGTTCTTATGCTTGTTCAATCCCATCCTTCGGCAATCCTTCCCTCTTCTTCCTTTCCTTAAATCTTTCCTCACCTCCGAGAAGATCTGCACATACCTCCTTTGCAAGTAGGTGTGAAACAAAGCTAATTAGGCAATTCTAGATAGCTATGACATTGCTTCATAATCTGGGCATACCATTTTTATCCGAGCCCTGATTAAAGATATTATGGAACGCCAAGAAAAAGCTCCCCAACATTAATGTTTTACATTTTGAGAGATACTAGCCACGTGATAAAGGTCAAAATAGGGCTTAAAGTTTATACACCGACTATCACATCTACAACGCCATGTACATGCACGCCCCACGCCAAGCCGCAGCACGGGTCCGCAGGACACCATCCACGCACTCCGTCCGCGTGATGCCTTGCTACCATGCCATCCAATCTACAATCCTTTGGAGTTCATCGCCCGGATTGCCTTCGCCAAGGTATAATTTGTCGCTTAATCCCTTATTTCTTGCTTATTTAGAATAAGATCTAAACTTGATTTGCATGCTTTTGCTCCATTAGGAAATATTATCTTATAAGCTTGCGAAGTTTAGATCTACCACGTTCATGTTTGCTAAAAATTCTAAACTTACTTTTAAATCACATTGAACTAGAGCAAAATCCTAGCTTGGGAAAATGTTATATTTTCCTCGATCCTACTAAATATTTCATATACCTATGCTAGCTTACAAAAATAATATAATTATTACATAATTCTTCAATTTTTCAGCTTTTGATTTTAATTATTGTTAGTTTCTTAAAGGCTATAAAGCAAGCTATATTAACCTTAAGTTGATCACGAACATAGGCCATTAGGGTTTTCCATAGCGCCCCATTGTTGTACAAGATAAAAAGAATTAAAAAGTATTATTTTGGTACATGATCGTGATTCGACTATGCTTACCTTTCCTCTATTTAGGGCTTCTAATGCATTAAAATCTCCCATTATTAACCATGGCCTTTTGATTTCGGCTAGCTTGCTCAGTTTCCCCAAAATCCTCTCTACTATTTTAATGTTTGACCAATATAGACAGTAGATACCATTCATAGTTTTGTTCCTGCAAAGGAAATTATTAGGTGAATTGCCTTGCAAGATATACACACTGATGTTACCATTCTTAATTGTTGTTTTCTAGATGGTTATTATACCTCTAGAATACCCAATAGCCACTGGTTGGGTGGATGAAGTACCGACTCATACTACTGGGTGTTTATATCATAAAAATAATAATATATTTCCAATAGAATTTGAAATTCTAATAAATTTAATATCCTAATCCTAATTTAATAAGGATTTTTTTTTTATAAATAGACAAGCATATCTAATCCTATCCCAAAATAGCTTGAAGTTATGAATCCCGAGATAAACCCAAGGTATTCCATGGGTACAGATCCCGAGGCAAATCTAAGGCCATCCAAGGAAACAAACCCAAGATAATCTATGGGAACAAATCCCGAGGCATAGAATATATGATAAACCTTAAAAAAAATCAGATAATTTAAAATAAATAAATAAAATAAAATTAGAATTAAAATTAAAAGTTGATCTGATTTTATCAATTGTTTGGGATTAAGATATGCAGTCAAATTTTCTCAATATATATATATATATATATATATATATATATATATATATATCATGATAAGGTAAGGTCTGCTCCTGAAATACTATTCATTTCCATAAGTAGGCCCTCTCCCATTTGGCTATATGGAGGCATGTTTGAAAGTGATTTACCATGATGGAAAGAATATCGAGTAATAAAGTAGCACTTTTCATAATTTGGGAACTTGTAGGTCTTCATCTTAACGGGTGAAATTTTACCGGTTCAAAATTTCATCCTGCTAAGATGAAGACCCTACAAGTTCCCAAATTGTATGAAAATTGACATGCTAGCTTATTTTCTCATGTTATTTCCATCCATATGGTTTGATTTGCTCAAAATAATCGTAAGTAAGTTAAAAAGAGGCTTAATCTACACTTGCTTCTAATGTAATCGCATAGTATCATGACCCTATATATATATATATATATATATATATATATATATATATATATATATATATATATATATATAAATGATGCTAAATAATAATGATTTCAAATAGGATAAGATTAAAAAATTACTTTAAACATTTTGATCTTATCATGACTGAGATTAAATTCAAAACAAAAAATAAGGACAAGGGGGTTTTTGAGTATAAAAAGGGCTAGCAACTCTAAAAGAAAAAAAATTTCAGAGAGGGAAAAGGAGGAGAAGAAGAGGAAAGAGAAAGGTATTCCCTTGATCTCCTTTCATATAACTCAAAACGCCAAAGAGGCCACCGCTACCCGCCGCAGATCAAGTTGGACTCCCTTGTGGAGGCCACCCCCGCTTGCCGTCGATCAACTCTGGCTCCCTTGTGGAGGCCATCACCACTCACCATTCTTGTGGAGGCCATCTGTAACGCCCCGACCCGGATCCCGGGACCTCGAGCACGTCAACAGACCGGCCGTATTAAAGAAGAGATAAACTCAACTCTAATACAAGGCCTAATAATGTGATAACCAGATAACAATCCATAAAGTATACTCGTGTTCCAAGGAACATAGAGTCAATAGGGTCCATAGGCCCTATAATAGTCTGGTCCCTATATGGGTCCTACAAACAATAGTGCGCATAAAGTAAAAGATAAAGGACAAAGTAGGCTCCTAACACCTCTGGTCTTCCCGTGTCCTCTCCTCGGGCTCCTCTCTCTTCTAAACCTCGGAATCTATAAAAGAGGAAAAGAAACACAATGAAGCTGAATGGAAAGCTCAAGTAGTACCCCCAAGCAGTCACAATGACATAAATAGGGAATATGTCAACCAATGAGACTCATAACACCAACAAAATAGTCTGGAGTCTACCACAAACAAATCAAAGGTACGACTCTCATACGAAGCCCCTCTGCCTCAGAACGAAGTTTTAAGAGAACTCAAAGTTTACTCCCTACCAAGATGTCCACCATTTGTCGTTAATACCACCTAGATGGTCGCTTGACCCTCCTGGCCACAGTGCCCAGAACTACCTTTCCTACTGCATGTTAACACGTGTCGCTGTACTCATGCCCATCGACAGTAAGACCTTCAGAGACTTGCTTCTCCGTAAGGCCGTGAAAGTCGGGGTCCCGCCCCCGAACATTCCTAAATTGAGCTTCCCTAGCTCCACCGAACCGCAAGAGAACATGTGGACACCAACGTCTCGAGAACAATCATACATGCTCAACAGAATCTAAAACAGATATGAATAGCATGTATGGCATCGTTAAGGTAATGTAATAAGAATACATAGCATGTCCAAGAAAAAATCCTCTTAAAACTCGCAAAGAAATCTAGCAAGTGTACTCTTACCTCCTGGGCTCTGTGACTAAACTAGGGATGTCCCTCTAGTCTCTCTTTAGTGTGCCAACAACTCCCCGAGAGTATCCGCATATATAGACTCTATTAGAGTCGTAAGATTTCAACAAGTTTCTAAGTGCTGCCCTAGGCTTTCCACATGCATGTCGACGCTCTGTTGGGCCTTTTAGGGCCCACTCAACGGGTCCTAAAGACTATCTCTAAGCTAATACAGCCCCCTTATCCCCTGCTTTTCATGTCCTTTTAGTTGACCTTGAACCCAAATTTTGGTCAAAACCTGCAATGTCAACTTTTAGCCTCAAATTGTACGTAGTCCCCTTTTGAATTTATTTTCTAGCAATCTTATTAAATAATTCTCTGTGAATCTAACCAAATAATCAAGTTCGAAAGTAAGCTAATTTAATTAATTAATCCTTCTTTAGTTAACACTTTTAACTAAATAAG
>CM048826.1:20940565-21143751 GCA_026586065.1 Dioscorea zingiberensis | reverse complement strand
GCCAAACAAAAGACAAGATCATTGAGAAACCTCTTTTTTTGGATTTTATATTTCGTAGAGTGGGAAAAAATTATTTTTGAATGTTTTAGCCTTTTAATCAAACCATATGAACTGGAACACTTGGCACCACCATGTGGTAGTAAAGCTGGTTAATGATGATATCAATAGATGTGACAAAATTAAGAAAGTTCAAGGAAGTCCCAAGCTGGGTCCAAAAGATAATTCACCCCTAATTAATATAAAAATGCAGTAGAGACCTAAGCTGTCCTTCTAGTAAGATATGTTGCATGCTAAAGAGGCAAATCCAAAGGAACCCACTCAACACTCAGCAAGAAGCCAATTTTACACAATCAAAAGAAAAAGGCAACAAAAGGAAAAAAGATCATAAACAATCTAATAATGGTTGCAAATAAAAATGAGTATTTTAAAATAAAGAAAAGAGAAGGCAGAGATATTATGATATAGTGAAGTCCTACCTTCAATCCAAGAAGCTTAACAGGGGAGACCTGCCCCGGCACAATGCATTCAGGCCCCGCCGCTTCCGAGTTTTGGCCTCAGTAGCGAAACCCCCACCAATCCAGGTTCAGGATCAGCTTCCAACCTACAAAACTGAGAATCGGATCAAGAACTCGGACGTTGGACAGAGAGAAAAAGGTGCCAAAGGGAGCGGCAAGAGCACCTTCATGAGCAGAGAGAGCATATAGCTGCGAGCTGGGGTTTTTGCCAGGAGTCGGAGGACAGGATTCACTGGTGAATCTTCCAGGAACAGGCTTTCGGCCGCCAGGAGGAAGCCCTCCATGGGAGGCGTCACTCGGCGAGCAGCTGGCAACCGCTTCGAGGGGCACAGCCAGATGAAGCATCGGAGAACGAGGAGCTGCAGGTTGGAACCCCCGAGCTGCCAAGGAGGAGGGAGGCTATTGGTTTTGTGGATGAGGTGATTGTGATTAGCTTCTTGATGATGAGGAAAGGAATTGGACAGGAGCAAGGATAATGAGGCCGACTCAGAAGAGAGGTTAAGGAAAGAAGATAATCCCTGAGGGATTTTTTTATTTTCAAAAATAACAATATAATCAAATTGTATTTATTTTTTAAAATAATTATATATATATATATATATATATATATATATATTAAAAGCCTATATAAATAACTTTCCTCAGGTTATAAAATATTCAATGTGAATATATTGTGCAAGAATTAAAAACATTAGGGATAAAATCCCAAGTTTAATATAAATTAATTTATTAAAAATATATTTTATTCTTGTTCTCCTAACAAAGCACACTAAATTTATAAATTATACTAAAAGAAATAAGATTTTTACATTTTCATATAAACATGAAATCATAAGAAATGCACTCTATCCTGTAGAAAAGCCTAGAAAAATTTGTTAAGATGCAGCTTTCATTTAATTTTTTATTTTATATGAAAATAAATAAATAAATAAATAAATAAAATATATTGAAATCTCCAAATTACCAACTTATTTGTGGTTAGAACCTCAAAATATTTTTATACCTATTATAAAGAATATTATAAAAAATTCTCATTAACTCTAATTTTTAACATAAATCCCTAACTTATGTATGTTTCCTTACAAACTCTGATTTTGCATATAAATCCCAAAAATTGTGTTTTGTTTTCCATAAATCTTAAGTTAGTGGTTTTTTTTCATAAATCCCAATTTTCCACATAAAACCATAAAATTGTAGGTATTTTTTACAAATGCTTAACTGCGTAGAAAATATCATATACACGTGGCATGATCCTAGAGGCCGAGAAGAAGAGGTATCACCAACAACCTTATAATCGAATACTTGATTGGGTAGCTTTTGGAACACACCACAAGTTTTGGGGTGGACTTCTCCAAAAGCGCCCGAGGAAGGTTCCGTTTGGTGGCACAAGTGCGTTGCTTGCTTGACACCCAGCTAATTGCTTACTTGGCACCCAAGTCATCTCTAGCAGCTCAGCGGCCTCGGAAGATATAAAAGGAGGCGAAGAGAGAGAACAAAGGAACTCCAACCCCTTTTATAGCCCCGTATTTCCTAAGATCTCTCTCTCGCTCATACTCGTTCTCTCACTCTTTAATCCAATCCTTTTTTCCAATCTCTTTGAGAGAGATCTCTCTCCCTCTTTCAATCTCATTACATTGACTTGATCCTTAAAGGGTGCGAGGATAGACACGAGAGACTTCCCTTGCAAATCATCTTAGCCTTGAGACATTGTCATAGGAAGAGTCCCTACCCAGGAACCATCACTAGCGGTTGATCGTCTTTCCGTTTCCAAGCTGAAGATAGCATCTCCATTGAATCTCAATAATTGCGTCTGGATCAACTCCAACCCCAAGGAGGAAAGGATTTCGCTCATCAGCACACTCCATTTCCACTTATTGCGCAAAACCCTCTTCCTTTACTAACAAAGACTATTTATAATTATAAACCCCATGTCTTGTGTATAAATACCTAAATTTATATCTAATCTTAGTAGCGCTCTGTCACACCTCGACCCCAAAATCCCGGGCCTCGGGCAAGTGAAGCGAGACTGCCTTACCTAGCGAGGGCCCGCTTGGATCTGAGGCCCTAAGTAATCATAAAAGCAATAACACTGAAATGCTGGCGGAATAATAAAAACATAAATATAAAGCCCGAGTGATATCCCGGTAGGAAGATAAATCCTAAAGATTACAGGCACCCTATAATGTAAAGTACATAATTGGTCCAACTTGACCAAATCAAAAGTGTCCCCACTCATAATAATGAAATTAGAGTAGCGAACCTCAACAAAATCCCTATACCCCACGCACAACTTTGGTAGCTCAAATAAAGCTACTCGCGGGATGCGAAAGGAGTGAGAACAAGTGTATGAGCTTTCGGAAGAAAGCCCAGTAAGCACCCCCATAGGGATCATAAACAAGTCATGTATAAGAAGGAGATAAGCAAGTAAAGCAAATTAATAACATGACTAAACCAAGCAAATGGGGCTACACCCGCGCCAACCAACACCTAGGAGTCTTAGGCCTACCACAAAGGTAAACAATGGTAGGGACTCCTAGTTACCACTACGATCTCAAAGCCCTGAAGGAGCAATCCAAAGAAGACTCTCAAAGTATCCCAGATCGGTCGTTAGTCGAGCTGAGTATGTAACAATGGTGAAAATGAAATGATGCTACCTCTCACCGTATATGTCGACCATTATCATCCGGCTGATAGGTGGGCCCGGCTGGGAAATATCCTCCCACGGCATGGAACCATCGAGCGCGGGGATGTGCGCAACCCGAGCGGCTCCACAGGAGCCCCGCGCTCATTTGATTGGGCGGAAAAATTCCCACAAGAGTAACACATGCTCAGTGGAAAAGAAACATCATATAACCACACACGCATGCACAAGCATGGAATCAATAAGGTAATACTCCAGCGAGTCAAGGAAGCAATAATCAAGGCATAAAAATAAGTATACATGGCCTCGACAAACCAACCAACCAATGATTGGGAGGTGCATTAAGCATGGGATTAAGAATCAACATGATAAGGAGAGTCAAAGGCACTTACCACGTAATTGCGGGGATGTCTAGAATCAATGCATGCCCTCCTTTGGCGTACATCGATTGTCGATAAAGGGGTTAAATTTTAGTATAGTTAGAGCAAACTATAGCGCCTACTCATGATCGACCTTATTAGCTTTTATTATGCGATTAATATTCCTTTAACAATATAGCGATTACTTAATTTAATTTATCCTCCATATATATAATCTTTAGTATACCCTCATCCCATTGTGCTTTGAGGAAGATAGGCTTTCATTTTCTCATCTCTCTATCCACCCCATGTGTGCAAGTGACTCAACATTCAACGGTTATGTATTTGCTACAATTTTAAAGGAGCATTACACTCCACTTACGTGAAATTGTAATTTATGCATAGCTTTTTATCAAATAGCGGTACTCTGGATTATCCTATCAAGCATGCCTTATTCATACATGAACCATTATATGCTCATTCTCTACCATTATGCATATCTCTCTCTACAAGCCCATCATGCATGTCTCTCTTTCTCTCTTTAAACCCATCATGTATATCTCTCTCTCTAAACCAATTATGCATGCCTCTCTCTCTAAACCCATCATGTATATCTCTCTCTCTAAATCCCATCATGTATCTCTCTCTCTCTAAACCCATTATGCATACCTTTCTCTCCAAACCCATCATGTATCTCTCTCTCTCTCTAAACCCGTTATTACTCTGTTAGAGTGATGGTTAGGGAGGTTGGACGATTCTAGTTTCCAAATCACCATTCATGGCACAACTAGATGCAGGAGGAAGTTTAGGCCTTACCTATTCCTCTTGCAAGCGGTCCAGGTCTGGCACAAGTCTTCACGGACTCAGGCCTCGTCGCCCCTTTCACTTGACTCTCTTATTATAAAGGTGCCGGTCACGGCTAAAGAGAGGGTGGTGGCTACGATCTCGGTAGAAGCAAAGAAATAAGCGGGTAGTTTGAGAGAGGTCTTGAGGAACAACTTCGTTGAAACTTCAGCTATTCCGGGCTGTGAGCGGAGAAGGGCGAGGTGGTGAAGTTGAGGTTACGAGGTTCCCTTTCTAAAGAGAGAAATTTTGGAAAAGCGTCTTGCTTTCAATTCCGGTGATGAAACAAGTCACTAGGCGCCACTCCGCTTCAGCTTTTACTCCATGCGTGAATAGAAAACTTCAGTGAAGTTTGAGGCCAAATGCGTCTGACAACCACAATCCTTCCTGGATTAGGTTCTCGAGGAGAAGAGCATGGAAGCCGTTTCCCTTTTAATAAAGCTTTTTCTTTGGTTTTGTTTTCCCTTCTCCTACCATCAAATGGATTTTTATATTCTCCCTTTTTAAATCCTAACCCTTGATTCTAATGAGAAGCTGTCACGCTGAACCAGGATTTGAGGACCTACCGAGCCTTGGCCTTGTTGATTGAGGTACCCAAGTAGAGGCTAAGCCCACTTGGGCACAAGGCCTATAATAACAACAATTTCAAATAATAATAAATCAGTGGCACTGATAGCCTGATGTAGAGTAGCATAAATGTTAAAAGGCCCTCTGAGGGTCCTACATAACAATCTCTCTCTCTCATAAAGTAAACAACTTTGGGTTCTCTGAACCTCGTGCAACAAAAATCCCAATCTCTCGGCCGGCTCTGCTTGTGAGTCTAGTCCTTAAGATCTGAAAGAAAGTCAAGTGTGTGAGCTTTGAAAAGGAAAGCCACGTAAGTACCATGAGGAAAACAAGCAGGCATGTAATATCAACACCGTTAATCATAACAAGTAAAAGAAAGTAGAAAGCGATTATCTATAGTCATGAAAACAAGCAACTATCTCAGGCGACTCCAAGCACCACAGTTTGGAAGCTTGACTCTCGGTGTGAATAGAATTGTGGCATACCTCTTGTGCGTGTCGAGCATGATTGACAAATCAACCCATTTGTGAGGTTGGACAGCAGGATTATTACCACCCCTCTAGCGTGGGATGCCAAAGCGTCGAGTGTCCTCGGCCCTAAAAGTTTTGCTAAGGAGTCCCTACACTCATTTGAGGCAGAGGCTGACGAAGGAACTTCGGTTAGGCGTACCTCTCCCGGCACACAACATCATGTACCCCATGACCAGATATGCACCCACGGGTGGGCATGTCCATAGAGCATACCAACAAGCAGATGGTAACAACGCTATCTCTAGCATAACAATCACGTACACATAAGAAAAGATGACAACAAGCTAGCGGTATGTGTATGTATCCAATCAACATGAAAGTAAAGGCATGTCAAATAAGAATAGCATTATTCAAGCAGAAACCCGGACAGCGGGTGTAGGCTAGGCAAGGTATCTTACCAATTAGGAAGCTTGAAAACTTTCTAACTTCCTTCTAGTATGTCACTAGTCATCCAAATTGAAGTCGGTATCGATAGTAAAACTATTATTAGTATCAACAATGATAGAAGTAAGACCCTACTTATTTAGATGTCACATGTCAAACTCTTCCTTTCGGCTTTCCACGGTGAGCCATAGCCCTAGATAAGCGGGTCTCACCGCGATATTTTATTAAGTCATTATTTCTTCCTTCCCACAACTTGAACTATAGGTTGACTCTCCTCCTCATCACGAGGTCAAACTAGAGTCAGCCGTCAAACTTGACACACTCTTGTGTGGGTGTTTAAAAGTCTATTAGATGCGATCGAAGTGCGGCTGTCTGACTATTGGGCCCATTCTTATGAGTTATCATGCCCATTGGAATTGGAGTGGCCCAGCTCTATTTATATTAAAAGGCCTTCCACTACCCTAGCGGCCCCTCATGGCTTAGTGGTTAAAGCTTTACCAAGCTAGTTGGGGGGCCTTGGTTCGAATCCCCCCTGCACCTTTTTCTTTTATTTTTCTTTTATAACCTGGTTCAATTAATCTGGTTCCTTAGCCCTTTACATTAATTAAATCAAATTAATCCTTCACTTGGTTAGACTTAATCATTTTAATAAAAATCCTATTTACTTGTCTAACTCAAATCGAATTCAACTAGACCCAACAATTTAATTTGGGCCTCAGCCCAATCCCTTTGATTCCTAATTAACTCAACCTAGGCTGATGTGATTAAGTCCAATCCACATAACTCATTTTATGTCTATTAATTTAATTAACCCGGTTGGTGAACCCAATCACTTGGACCCGACTTGTCAGGACTAGCCATTGGCTAACTGTCGTTAACCCAACCAACTTAAACTAGTTTTTTAAATAATTTTTAAATATTTATCTATTTAGCGATTAGATTAAATAATTAATTATTAACTAATTAATTATCTCTCTCTCTCTCTCGGCTTTGCCTGAGAAACATTCTGGGAGATGGTGCTTCTTGCAGGCGGCATCTGTGGCCAGAGCCTCACTGCTGGCCTCGTCTTGGCCCAGGGAACTTGCTTCGCGACTCAACCATCGCTGAGGGCCTCTGCAGATTCGTTAGATGTCTCGTAGAGTTGATCCTTCCTCGGCCGTTACCTTCTTCTCCTCCGTTGAGCCCGAAATCTCACCGGGATGCGTGAAACTACCACGAAACCTACTTTGCGGGGGAGGAGAAACTTTACTAGAAGTCCGTGGACTTACGGGGAAACCCTGCCTTGAGAGTTTCCACGACGGCGTGAGGAGGTTGTTTGTCTTCTCAGATGAACCAGCGGCTCTAATGACAAGCGGTGGCGCGGCTTTCTCTTCTTGACCTCTTACTCACTCTCTGGGAGGTGCTAATCTATTCTGAGCCCATGGAACACGTGGTAGGTGCTCAGTCCTCTCCTTGATCATTGGCGTCGGAGGTTCTTTCTCCACGGCCTCTCTTCTCACTCTCGGTAGCCGGGTGAAGATGTATTGTTTATATAACACGGCGGAGGCAGCGGCAAAGTACTCACGAAGTAATAAGCGTCGGTAATTCTTGGAAGCTTCTTTGCTCGTAGCTTGGTAGGAAATAGGCGGCGGTGGTGGAAGGCGTTTGGAGCGAGAGGCATGCCTGCGTGATTGGATTTTGGCGAGCAGGCCGGTGAGGGATCGATTGGATCGCGATCTCGCGGCTCACATTAGATCGCTATGCCTCGGTTTTATCAACAACTAGATCTCGACCATGATTTAATCAAAGGTTTAATGGCGATCTCTATCTCATACCTGCGTATCCAACCGTTCTCAAATGGGCCTTCACCATCCGCCCAGCGCGACTCCTTGATTCTTTATTAACTCTAAGAGATCAACCCGCAGTTTGAGATGATCTAATCTCAGCCATCCATTCATTAGTATAAAGCTTTACTCTTGGCTTTTTACTCAGCAGTCCCTCTACTTATTTAAATCTCAGAAAGGTCCTTTTTCTGTGAGAGGGGACAATTAACCTGAGATCCTTTTTTTTTTATAAATTACTAAAAAGTCCTCTCAGACCCCTCTTAGCTTTAATTTATATTTTAAATTAATTACCCCCTCTTTTAAATTTCTAATCCACCAACTTGATTAAATTAGGGAGCAATTTAATTATTATATTTTTTCCTAATATTAAACTATTTTATTTAAAGAAAATTCTTGGATTTTCTGAAGCATTCTTAAATGCGTGGCCCTTGCTTCCGCGTGTTTTCATTAAAGCTTTGCAATTCTCATATTTAAACACTTCAACCAATGTATACACTTATATCTATAAGTCACATCCATCAATCATGCCTTTACCACATCTCTCACCAAACCATGAGTAATATATATATATATATATATATATATATATATATATATATATATATATATATATATCATGATGTAATATGATCGGATTTGGCACTTATCATTTATGCAAGTCTTGATTAAGTCTCTTTTTAGCCCATTTACACAGTATTTTGAGGAAATTCAACCATATGGATGGAAAGAACCTCAAAAAATAAGCTAACATGTCAATTTTCATACAATTTGGGAACTTGTAGGGTCTTCATCTTAATGGGTGAAATTTTGAACCAGATAAGATTTCTATAAATTTTCACCCGTTAAGATGAAAACCCTACAAGTTTCCAAATTGTATGAAAATTTACATGCTTTCTTATTTTTAGATGTTCTTTCCATCCATACGGTTAAATCGCTTCAAACATTCCCTAAGTGGCCAAATGGGAGGCGGCCAGTAAATGAGCGATGTTTAAAGACAGACCTTACCTTATCATGATTATATATATATATATATATATATATATATATATATATATATATATATATCATATCATATCATATCATATTATATAATATAATATACTCCTATACATTTATTACATCTCTTGCCCAAACTGTATACATATATATATTTTTATGTATTATAGTCAAATCATTTAATTAACTCTCAACTAGGCACTTGATTAACTTAAAAATAATTAGGACCATAATTAAGGGTTTTAATTATACCATAATCTAATGCAGTTTTACACGATCCCTCTCTAAGAGCTCTCATTCCCTCGAGGAGATAGTGCACTCCCTCTTGCAGTCAGAGTCTTTCTCTCCTCACTTATGATGGTTGGTAGGAATAGGGTTGTAGTCTTGAGAGAGGAAGAGGAATTCCTATTAGCTCACAACAAAAGAGGGTTGTCTCAATTCCTGTCAAGTATGGCAATACGGTATCACAAAGCTCTAGAGAGAACCAATCTCGCCGTATAGAGCATGGAGGAAGCTCATGGGCCAGTGTAGTCAAAGATTACTCAACACAAAGATTGAATGACATGGTGCTGGCACCAGGGCCAATTCTAGAGCGACTAAAAGCTATGGATGAAGACATGCTAGTCCTTGAGGAGGATGTTCTTCAATGAGCTCATGAGTCTATAAGGACCTTTTTCTATGGTAAGGTTTTTGGTAAGTCTATGTGTCACGCCCTGAACCAAGCCCGGAGCATCAACAGACCAGCCGTACTTGAGTGGGGATGGCCCCACTCGAGCACAAGGCCTCAGATGATCAACAGAAATATCAGAGTAATAGCGGAACATAATATATAACATGACAAGTTTGATACAGACATTTACAAGTGGTCAGACATAACATCTAGGGTTCAGGTATCCTATACAACACAACTCTAAAGAACTCAAAACTTAAAGATCTCTCACTCAAAGAAATAAAATAGAGATTTGCAAACCTCCAGCGGTAACCCCAGAGTCCCTTTGCGGCCCGGCTCCACGTCACACACTCTTCAGGATCACGAAAATGGAAGGGGGGTGAGTTTTGGGAAACTTCGAGTAGCGCCCGCTACAAAATACTCGAAACACAAAAATAACAGCGAGAAAGGATTAGAGAAGAATATAAGAGTATCAATTTAACCACGAAAATAAGAAGGTAATTCATGATTATCTCACGACAACTATCACTATCAAATGGGACTCGCATGAGGTCGGTAAAGCTACAACCCGAGAGAAAACATATGCATTACCGCGGTCGGCATACCACTGGCTGGCCAGATCTGGGACAAGCAAGCGGAGGCAGCGAGTATCTGGTACAATATAACTAGACAATCATCGATGGTGTCCTTTCCACTAGTACAATATTGAATAGGAGAATCCTAAAAACACACAAAGATTATTTCCAACCGTCACGCTACAACTTTTCATACGGAAAATAGTCCAATTAAGAAAGTGTATAAACACACACACACACACACACACACACACACACACACACACACACACATATATATATATATATATGAAAACTCAGCGTATAATTATTCAAAGATAGATACGGTGATATTGCGGTAAATACTTATAATATTTTAGTCAATCTTTTCTCCAGGCGCGACCTTACACTCTTTGCTAATATCTGGTAGGCAAAACTTATATTCACTATGATAATAAACCATGTTTTTCATATTTGGATCTAGTTTAATTGTAACGCCCTGAAAAATTTCACGATTAAATAAATTATTTTCTGGAGAAAACCACTGAGATTAATTAACACATAAAAGAAATTAAGTACTTTAACAACTCAATTAAGGAAAATCGAAATTTAGATTAAAAGATCAACCTTGCATTTGTTGGGCTGGATAGGGCCATGTTGGAGCCGGGTCACTTTCGTATGTAGTTGGATAATGGATGGAAAAGAGAGAGGTCGGATTATCAATTAGAAGAATTAGTAAATGCTAGTTAATTTCAATTGTTTAGTTGGAGAAAGCGGGACAAAATGTAAGTCCCGATAAAGCACATTACTTGCTTGAGAGTCAAAAGCGGGAAGATCGGGATCACCGATTAGGGTGTGTGAGGCGGCACCCGTGAAATTCTGATAGGACCCGTGACCTACTGAAAAGACATAAAGAGGAGTTAATTAAATAAAAGAATAAAATAATGTAGTCATTATATCAATCCTTGATAAGTGGATCTGGTCGGGGTTTTGGTTTATGTAAGCCAGGTGTTATCTGATTAAACGGACCCGCCATGATTCAATAAAAATAATATTACTTTGATTAGAATATTATTACTTTAATAAAGGGATAAATATTATATGTTATAAGAGGAAAGGAGAGAGAAGGAGAGGCGTCATCTCCTTCTCCCTCCACGATCCTTCTCCTTTCCTCTTCTCTCCCTACCCATTACCGGCCTGCCTTTGGCTGCTTGCCGTGATCATGCGTCGCCGGCCGCCTCAATGAGCAGCTCCACGGCCAGCGCCTCCACAGCCGGTAGTGCCCGGCCGGTAGCGTGCCCACGGCCAGCCGGCCTTGGTCATGGCCGTGACTTGGTTGGCTTCCACCGTGCGTGCCATGGCAGCCAGCGGAGCGCCGCCGCCTGGCTGGTCTGCGGCGGTAGCGCCGCCCTTCTTGGCCGTCGCTGACCCAGCTGGCGAGCCCCTTCCTAGGGTTGCCGGCGCCTTCTCGGCTCCGCTCGTGAGCCACCGCAATGCGGCCGCGACCGCAGCCACCAGTCTCCTTTCGGTGAGAATCAGCCCAAGGCCGGCCATCTTCTCCCTTCCCCGACGAGTAATCATCTCCAAACCTTGAGAGAGAGCTCGTACAAGAGTTTCGAAGGTTCGCACATCCAAATAATCTCTTACGAGCTTCAATTGGGGAAAACCCTAGATTAAGGCTTGGTTTGCATGGATTTTAATTAAGTACTAATGAAGTCATGAAATGATACAATTGGAGTTAATTACTGTGATTCAGCAGGAGGTTAAGGAGTGAGGGATTAGTTGAGATTAAGATCTTGAAGTGGTTATGTGTTGATGTCATGAGCATCCATGAGTTTAATTATTAATTTAAATGTGTATGTTTGTATACTTTCGGGGCCCTCTAAGCGAGAGGGAGGTCTTTAGAATTTTTGTTAAAAGACTTAGAAAGTTTAGAGCCGAGTAAATCTTCATAATCATGCTTGACTATTAATTATGTTTAAATGAGCATGTTAGGAGTTATTTGAAAGTCGCCGATGATTAGAGTTAGTTCTTTCAAGCAAGAGGGCAAATTAAGTATTATATTTATATGGGAATCTGAAGCTCTTGTTAGGTGGAATCATGCTTTTGTTGATTGATGAATGGAATGTTTGTGCTCTAATGAACCTAGATTTGAGAATACCTTGAGGACCGCGAATTAGTATTCCTAAAAAGTTAAGTATTTTTATTTTAAGGACAAAGAGAAGGACAAAGGCAAAGGCCGTTCTTTGTGGAAGGACCTAGCCGACCTTAGGAATTACTTTCAGGACTAAGGTGAGGGAACACAACTGTAAATCATAGTATTTTATTTGTATTTTGATAGTATTGATATTTGGAGAATTCATGTTATGAAATCAATTATTGTTTTCATGAAATGCTTTTTAGTTTTCAAGCATGACTTGCCGATTTATTCAGAGTTTGAAATTTATGTTATGAAAGGCATGTGAAAACATTTATACATTTTTAGAAATTACCATGATAGACATATTAGTGCATTGCACCATACTCAAATACATGTCTGTGCCAGACGTGGCTCTACGATAGAGCCAGAGAGTACGGTACTAGGTAGGAAAGGGGTGATTTTATAAATTCTGTTTTTACTTGTCAAACTATCTGTTTTTCAAATCCTCCTGATTTCAAGAAAACAAAACCCCCTTCCCGTACCCTTCGGGTGCTTAGTTTCACGATATATACTCATTATAGCTCACGGTAGATGAGTTGATCCGATCGGAGAATCTTGAGTGTTAGTTTATTCCACTGTGGTGTGCGTAGGTATGAAAGTAGAGGTGTAGATGACACTAATATGATAGATAATGATTATTTGATTCCATAGCTTGTCACCCCATGTGGTTGTTGTCACGGTCCAACACAGGAGGACCTTGACATATGTGGAATTGATCTATTTCCCAGGGCGAGGAGTTGTTTCCATAGCTGTGTCACTTGTGGTTTGTTGATATGGTCCAACACAGGAGGACCTTGACTTGTATGGAATTCATCTCTCCGGATTACGATGATAAAAGAGTAAGAAATGCTATGAATATATCATTTGATTTAATTGAATTTTGTCATGACTCTTATCATGATCAGTATGCTGCTTTCCATGTCTTAAATATCATTCAGTCTTTATATTTCACTTTTCGATATTTTATTTTCTAAAATTGAAAGTATCACAGTATTAACTGGCTGGTAGTGTTAGTACCTCAGCTTTGAGCTCACGTAGCTTCCTTTGTTGTTGAATGATCTTTTGCAAGTAGTAAGCAGGGTCATGGCTCTGCTTAGAGTGGAAGGTAGGGTCTGGATTTCCTTAGTTGGCTCTGACCACCTGGCCCACGTCGTTTATCTTATTTCATATTGTATGATTTGAGGAGTATGTTAACTCTTATCGAGACTTGTGTGAGACTTTAAGACATTATGGTGTGTAATAGTATTGTATTTGACTTTACATTTCCTAATATTAGCGTTTGCTTTTGAGTAATTATTTATTTTATACAGCCTTAGGTCGGGGTTCACTCCCTAACCTGGCTGGTGTGACACCTGAGTCCTGAAAAGGATAAGGGTGTTACATTAATGGGTTGAAGTCCACTTTGCATTTACTTACAACATGAAGTGCGCCAAGTTCTCTCTCCTTCCACACACACACACACACACACACACACACACACACACACATATATATATATATATATTTTAATTGCTTCCCTACTTGATATTACCAAGTCCATGGGCCAAGCCTACGGTTGTTAAGTGTGTACATATCTTTCTTTTTCTCAAATATGTATATCTTTTCAAAAAAAAACAAATTTCTTTCTTTGCTATTTGACCCAGATATATATATATATATAAGAATAGATGTAATTTTAAACTTTCTCTCTCTAACTCATCTAACTCATCCATGTTACTCAAAAAAATACACCCCTCTTCTTACCTTGTTTCCCTGTCTCCTCTCACGTGAACTACCCATATGCATGCATGTTAGGCCTTCTTAACCTTCTTTGTAATGGTTATAACTCATCTTTAAATCCCATGTGTTCTCTTCCTGTTGAACTCCATGGCCTCTATAACCCTTTTTATTTTGCTACAAGCATCCCATTACTTTCTTTTGTTCTCTCTCATGTTTAATCCAATCACTACCAAACTTCGAGAGAACAACTCAATCCTTATTCTATCATGTCTCACTGCCTACATAAATGTTTTGGTTTAATGTTATAACCTTGGTCATCTTATTACTCTTCTCCAAAGTAGAGAGGCATATATGTTCTCTGCTACTAAGAATCACAATCTTTTCTTCTTTCTTTCTTTGTTATATGTATTTTATTCTTGCTCAGCGGTGCGTGTGTTTGTTCAAGCCTTGAGTTATTCTCTCCAGTGCTGAGCAAGGTTCAACTCATCAAAGTTAAATACCCTCTAACTATTCCATAGCCTTATCACAAAGTCGCAAAGTTGGTAACACACTTACCAGTTACTATAAAGTCCTTGTAAGAGCTTCTCAATCTTGGTCCAACTCCGGTGAGGTCTCACGATTCGACTACTGAGCCGGGGATACTAGCAACTATCTCTGGAATGATAGAATGGCGGCATTTGGGAACAAAGGAACTCTCTCTTTCTCGAGCAAGTTTCTCATTAGTGGAGCTTCTCCTCCTTTTTAAAGGCGTGGAGGCGGTGGTTGAAGATGGATATGCCTCGATTTAGTTTCGTCATTTGATTAACAGCGATCCTTGATCCCGCGTAAGTGATTCGAGGAAGGATTCCTTTGCTTTCCAATGTATACAGTATTTCTGGCGTGGTGCCATCATCCACTCGAGAAAAAACACACTTCGCCTCCTATTTAGCTTTCTTGGTGATGAACGGTGGGGATCGGCCTATGACGTTTGTGTTTTATCGGTGAAACGCGTTTCATCTTATACCGTCTCTACCCATGCGACGGGTGGCGTTTCCGACCATTACTCCGAGGTTGGCGGAGAGGAGGAAATGTGTTCAATTAAATCTCAACCATAGCTTTAACATATGCATGGAATATTATGATAGTATTTTTCAACAAACCCCCCATACTTTCCTCAAGTTACATACAAATTCTTTTAGTAAGTAGTCTCTATTCTTCTAACTATTTACAACTAATCCCTCATTCTAACTTATTTTATGGAAAATTAATTAAACATAATTAAGAACATTAAATCATAAGAAGCGACTCTTATAATCTTCCCCACTTACAAAAATTTCATCGGTGAAATTTATTATTCATTAAATAAGTCTGGATAACGTCTCTTCATGTCATTTTCGAGGTCCCAATTAAGTAGCTTCCCGGTCAGAATGATGGTTCCATCTAACTTTAACAAATGGGATGACTCGATTCCTTAGTCGTTACTCTTTATGGTCCAAAATTTCTACAGGTCGTTCTTCATAGATCATGTCTTCTCGAATTTCCACTAGTGTGTAGCGTATCACATGCGATGGATCAGAAATATATTTTCACAACATGGAGACATGAAAGACATTATGGACTTGTGTCAAATCTGGAGGTAAAGCTAGTCGATATGCAACTGCTCCAACTTGTTCTAAAATCTCGAAAGGGCCGATATAGCGTGGGCTAAGCTTTCCACGCTTCCAAAATCTCATGATCCCTTTCATTGGTGACACTATTAGAAACACTGCGTTACCTACATGAAATTCTAACTTAGAGCAACGTTTGTCGGCATAACTCTTTTGACGACTCTGAGCGATCTTTAGTCTCTCATAGATCAGTTTGACATTTGCTTCAGTTTCCAAGATAATTTATGGTGCGACATACTTTCGCTCTCCCACATCATCCCACATCATCCCAACATCTGATACTTTCGGATGCGACGTCGTACCGATACTACCGCCACATATATATGTGGGATACGTCGTTTGATTGTAAATGTTGTATGAGTACGATGCAATGCGATCGTGGACACACGGCTGGCAACCAGCTCACGGTAGCATTGGGCGGTCGCTCTCTTCTTATCATTCTTTATGAAGCTGAAGTCAAATTTCCGTTTGATAGCGAAATTGAGAAGTGTGTCCTTGAAGTAGTTACTGTCCCTAAACTGGTCACCTACTCTCAACGACACAATTTCAGCATTATCTGATAGAGTACAAATGGCTAATGCCCTCGTAGACCCTTGCTGTAATAGAATTGTGCCTCAGCAAAACGATATGCTCTCCGAGTACGAATCCCTCCTGTTGGTACATATATCACAAATGAGATTGGGATATATTATTCGGAAAGTCAAAATGTTAAACAAAAACAGCGTATATTACACGACAATAAGTGGAAACCCGTATTGTTAAGCGGAAAGTTAAAATGTTAAACGAAAATTGACTATATAAAACGTAAACTCATAAGTTTAAGCGGAAACATGAAATGCACGAAATACAAGCAATATCCGCGTGGACCATGGCGGGTTGGTTGGTTCAACAAAAAAAAGACATAGTATTTATGATGGTAATGAGGAGCTTGAGGGCACATCCACCGCATCTTCAACGGTATCGACAATAAAGATTAGATGGTAGTATTGATAAACATGTGGTATATGTGGCACATATCTTTGAAAGTCCACCTCCATTTCAATTGGGCAAGCAGGTTGATTAATGCATCGGTATGAGAAATAGGAACCTTTACCGGAGGACACTTCAAGACCCCATCGTTCACATATCTTATTTAGTATTGACGCCCACGAACTCAACACGGTAAACTGCAAAACTCATCCCTCACCCTTATATCTGGCGACTGCACAAAAGGTCTCCATTGCCAACCTGCAGCAAGAGTGCCTTATACACTGGCATGGTTTTAAACTGATACGGTAAACTCTTTTCGAAAAAATGAGAAAAGGAACTCACGGCAAAAGTGAATGTTTCTTTGACTAACCGTGGGCATAGTGACTCGCCGAGGAAAAGAATGTCACAGAACTCGCCGGTACAGAGAGGAATGGATGATAGAAGAGACAAGTTTCTCTCTGCCAAATGGAAACAAAATGGAACAAAAGGAAACAAAAGAGAACAAAGGAATTAGAAGATGCGAAAAATTTGAGCCACGAGAAGTACAAAAAGTCTATGAAAAGTGGTAAAAGTAAAGAAGTGATGGCTAAAAGTTATGTTTGAACTTTTTCTTTTTGATTTGGCGAGAAACAAAGTAAGCTTAGTTGGGGGCAAAATGGGTATTAGCAATTTGGAGATTCTTGGCGGAGTTATGCTTGAGGACTAAAAGTAACTAAACCAAAAAGAGGGACTATCACGGGAAACCGTTTTGTGGGAGGGATTATGCAGGAAGTTTGGAAACTTCCAGGGACCTAAAAATAATTTTCCCTTGTTATTATAATTACCATTAATATTATTATTACTAATAATATTATTATTATTTGATATTTGATCAAAATTTTAGATGCAAGGGTATTTTGGGAAAATGTGCCATAATTAAATTTTGGTACCAAAATTTAATTAGTTTTAATCTAAAATTTTATTTAAATTTTAATTTAAATTTGCTCAAAATTTTATATACAAGGGTATTTTGGGAAATTTGGAACATTACCAAGTTGATTACCATGACCAACCAAATATGAACCAAACATGGTAATGCAACATTACCACAATATTCAGGGAATCTGACATTCATTTGCATTCCCAAGAATGTCAGCATTCACAGGTGGTAATATCTCAAAACTTGAACCAAAACGACCTCTAAGGGTTGTAGATGAAATAAAGCCAATTAGACATAAATGTGCTAGGTATGGTGGTTTTGGTTTATCAAGTAAGAAGTTGTAAAAATTTGAACATGCAAGAACATATCAAACTCTAGAAAAAACAAATCCATCAACAAACAACTCCTTAGAAAGAGGGTTATAAAAATAACATAAATTTTAATGATGCATTATGTTAAAGAAGTGCTAATTGATTTCATTTTTAGAGGAAGGAGATTGCCAAGTGGCCCTTACCATATTTTTGTGCTACAAAAGAAGAAAAGAACAAGGTGCATGCCTAAAAATACTCCAACAAATGAAGCGATTAATCAAGAAATGTAGTTGAGTACAATCTATAATATGGTTAACTTGATACTCTTGTTTATAAATTTTAATTCATTTAATTGAATGACCACTAACAATCTTTGCAAATTATGCAGGTTTTGGATACAAATTTTGCATGTTTTTAAGGTTTTTTTCTTTTTTTAGGATCTCCATTCTCTCCTTGATCTGTTGAACATTTTGTAAACATGTTGATGTGGTAGTAAACATGTGAACATATAGACATGCAATAGAGTTAAGTTTAAATTCTTCATTTTGATGTTATGGAATATTATGTTCTATGATTTTAGAGACATGTTTTATTATTCTAGTTGGATAGTTAATGATATGGTGGTAAGGGTTTTTATTTAGATAGTGATAAGGTTTATGTGATGGAATGATATTGTTTATCCTAGATTACGTCACATGTAGAATGGAGATTTTCCCCCATAACAACTGTCATTTTGCATAACTACAACTTGCTAACTTACAATTGACTAGCTAATTTTAGCATAGGTATATATGCAATATAACTAGATATATGGGGTATACAGTGGTATACATGCAAAGATATATAATTTTGATTTTTGAGGGGTGTATGGCGGGGGGTAGTGATTAACTGCTGAGGCGGTGGTAAGCGAGAGGGATTGATAGAAGAGCAAGAAAAGGGGAGGACAAATAGAGAGAAGAATAGTCTACGAAAGGAAAATAACTCAATAATCAATGAATAAAATTCAACCCACAATTAGGGTTTAAATAGCTAAAAACTAACCTAGATAACGAAATTCTATCTTTTTATCCAAATTTGCCCAAATCGGCAAATTTTGGTCAAATAGAAAAACTTATCTAATTCTAAAATAACTAAACAAAATAGATAACTCCTAAAAATCGAGTTCAAATCGGATTCATATCCTATCCTAAATTGGCATACTGGAAGTATTGCCAAAAATGAAAAAAACACGAGAAGCGAAGAAGCGGCGGGGAAAATAGTGGAATTTGAGGGGTGAAGGAAGGGTCCATCAAGCTAATGGACCCACGTGCTTGTCGAGGCGAGCTTTCGAATTGGGGTTGGCAGCGAATCGATATCGGTAGCAAAGTTATGGCCAAAATACGAAAGCGTGTCAAAGTGCTCCCCGATTCCGGACTTGGCCCGATCACCTTCCGTCTTTACGTCGGTCCGCCAAGTCGTGGTATGCGCTCTCATGGTGCAATGGGCGGCTCGACATGTCGTCGATTTCGGGCTCTCTTGCATGACCTCCGGGTTGGAAAGAATTAAGCCCTCGAGTTCATAATAGGATCAATAGACTCCACAAAACAAGGGCTCGGATGCTTGGCGTTGAAGATGTCGAGGTCTTCAAATAAGCTGGGAAGAAGCATAGCCGGTATGCATTGTCATTGATCTTACTGCGGCACTTCACGGAGTTAGATCTTTGTTCCTTGACTTGTTATACTCACCCGTAGGGAAGCGATCTCGAGTGAGGGGCGGCCCAGCGCTAAAGTCGCCCTCATGAACAACTTTGGCAGCGCCGTTTATGCGCATTCAAATCTTGTACTTGATATTACTCTCTTGAATAAGCGGCTTGACACGCTCATGAATAGCGAAGGTGTTGACCATCTCCTCATTTCGGGGGTGAACCACGACCAATTCGTGGGATGGGGGTGAGATCAAGTACTCGATGGGTTCGCCTATAGACAACCTCGAATGGCCTCAGCCGGTGAGTCGATTCTTTGATCTATTGTAGGCGAATTGACTTGAGGTAGTGCCAAATCCAAGCTGCCCGGTTTAGTTCGGCCAAACTCCTCAATAGGTTGCCCAAACTCGGTTCACTACTTGATCAGGCCGTGCATGCAGGGGTGATATGCTGCTTGCTAAAGTTTAAGCTGCGTCCCCAATTTTCCCCATAAGCTTCTCCGGAAGAGGCTAACGAACTTGGTGTCCGCGATCGGATGTGATGGGCCGGGGGACACCATGCAAGCGAACAACCTCTCGAAAGTAAAGATGTGCCGATGCGAGTAAGCATCCATAGTCTTCAGAAGCTACAAAATGAGCTATCTTGGAAAATGCATCAACCACCACCATGATAGAGTGCGAGGCCTCTCTGGGTATGAGGGAGGCCCAAAACAAAATCCATCTTGAGGTCAAGCCAAGGGGCTTGAGGGGGTGGCAAGGGAGTGTCTGGGAGCTGCGTTGGTGAGAACTCCTTTGGCTGGCCCGACACACAAAGCGGCGCTCCACAAAAGTGTGCAGCGTCGCTAGACAACCCGGCCAATAAAAGTCTGCGGCTATGAGGCGTTAGGTCTTATCGCGACCAAAGTGCCCCTCGTTTTGGAGTTCGCTCATGATCTGTATGCGTAATGAGCGATCCGGGAATGCAGTGCGAGCCACGAAATAGGTAACTTAGATTATGCAAATTAAAATGCGTGGCGATGTCCATCGGATTTACCTCTGAAGGATCCGCGAAGGAAGGATCACCCATATATATCCGTGAAAGCTTCAAACCACGCAACTTTGGCTTATTGTAGTGAGAAGAGAACTACGGCGGCTCAAAGCATACGCTACGGTTGAGGCTTCACGCTTGATGCTTCAAAGTAAGGTGAACTCACGCAAGTGCGCTACCCACTTAGCGTGTCGCTGCTTTCGGTTTGTGTTGGCCATTGATATACTTGAGGCTTCATGATCGATGAGCGAGAATGAACTCCTTACGTATGAGGTAGTGGCGCCAATGCTTCTTGGTGAACTATGACATAAAACTCCGGTCATAAGTGGAGTAGTTCTTCTTTGACCCGACAACTTCTGCGCTAAAGAAAGCTACGGTCGTCTTGGTGGCTCGAACACCTCCAGCGCCAACTCCGGATGCATCACAATTGACCTCGAACACTTTAGCCGAGTCGGGAAGTCTGGCGGTGCTTGATCATCTTCTGTATGACCAGGTGGAAGCTATTTTCGGCCTCATCCGTCCACTTGAAATCATGCCCCTTGAGATACTCTGTGATGGGGCAATCACGTGCTAAAGTTCCGGATGAATCTTCTGTAGAACGAGGCCAGCCCATGGAAACTTCGAACATCATGCAAAGTCCTCGGTCTGGGCCACTCCAAGATTGCATCGATCTTTGATTGATCTGTATGAACACCGTCAGTAGAAACAACAAAACCAAGGAAGGTCACAGAAGTGGTGAAGAAGGAACACTTCTTTGGTTGTGAGCGAGCGCTCTGTTCTCGACAACTCAAAGGCAGTAGCGAAGATGGTCAAAGTGTGAGGACCAACTTCGGACTATAGATGAGGATGTCATCGAAATAGACCACCACAAACTTGCCCATAAGCGGTGCATAAAACACGGTGCATGAATAGCATAAATGTCTTTGGGGCGTTGGAATGACAAAAGGCATCACCATCCACTCGTGCGGTCCATGTTGTGTCTTGAGCGCCGTTTTCCACTCATCTACGGGGCGTATTACGATGCGGTGGTATCCGCTCTTGGTCGATTTTTGAAAAGACCTTGAGCGAATAGTGATCCAACATATCATCGAAAGGGGGATGGGGTAGTGGTATTTGATGAGTGATTTTGTTGATTGCTTTCATTTGTCTATACACATGCGCTCTGAGCCATCCTTTTTGGCACCAATAGAAATTTGGGCTGCTTGAGGGGACTCATGCTCTCTCGGATGTAGCCGTTCCTTAATAACTCCTCCAGCTTGCATTTGTAATTCTTGGCCTCCTTGGGACTAAGGCGGTATCTTTGGTGGGTTAATGGCTTCGATCTGGGACAAGATCTATCGATGTTGGATGTCCCTCGTAGGTGGGAGTCAGGGGAAGTTCCTCTGGCATCAAGTCGCGAACTCAGGAGCAATTGCAGCACTTCTATTGGCGGTCACGGATCCATATGCGTGGCACTATGCATGCAAGGTAGCAAGGCGTAGACTACATTGCCACTGCTTGATCTAAGCTTAAAAATGCGGACATGGAAAGTAGGTTAGTATTGGTTTATAGTTCTTAGGGTAGGATGCTTTTCTTCTCGTGCGGGGTGCCAACCGCGATCTTTTTCCCTTGATCTTTGAGGAATAAGTATTCTTCTTTCCATCATGGACCACGCTCTGATATCGAGCCACCAGTTGCTCCTCCGAAACAGTCCATAATGAGTGTAGATTGAGAACATCTTGTAGTGGTTGGCGCAGACCTCCCAGATATCGAGCCACCAGTTGCTTCTCCGTCTCAGAAAAGTCGTTCCGCGCGATCAATTGGTAGAAGTCCTTTGTGTACTCATCTACCGATCTTGCGCCCTATTTAAACGTATGAAGTCGTTGAAACAAGGTTTGGGTGTAGCCGAAGGGGAGGAAGTGCCCCTTCATCTTCTTCTTCATCTTGTCCCAATCTACGATCTTTGGTTTGCCTTGCCGATCCCGTGAACGCCGCAACTGCTCCCACCACGCGGATGCTCGACCCTTCAACTTGATGGCAACTAGCTTCACCTTCAGACGATTAGGGACCTCCTTGTACTCAAATATCCTCTCGACCTCGTTCAGCCAGTCGATGAAGACTTCAGCATGTAGGGTTCCAGTAAATTTGGGCAACTCCACCCGAAAGCCGAGATCTCCGTGACGCTCCTCTCGTGCACGGTGCTCTCTGGACTACCCACGCCGAGAATAGGGGTTGACGAAGGTAGACTCGGAGTCGTAGTCTGAAACCTCACGATCCCCCAAATCTCGCACCGCCAATCGTTGGGTCAACTCCGCTACTTATCTCTGCAGATCCTCGTTCATCGCTTCCAAGGCGATTGGGTCTCGAGACGGACCTTCCTCTGCCAGAACATGTCCACCACGACGACCACCACGGCCACCACGACCTCCAGCTATTGATGCTGAGGCCACAAGAAGAAAATGAGCTCTGATACCAACTGACGCCGGGCAAGGTAGTGATTAACCTGCGGGTGGTGGTAAATAGGGGGGATTGATAGAAGAGTAAGAAAAGGGGAAGACAAACAGAGAAGAATAGCCTTTGAAAGGAAAATAACTCAATAATCAATGAATAAAATTCAACCCACAAGCCGGGTTTAAATAGCTAAAAAACTAACCTAGATAACCTAGAAATTCTATCTTTTTATACAAATTTGCCCAAATCGGCAAATTTTGGTCAAATAGAAAAACTTATCTAATTCTAAAATAACTAAACAAAATAGATAACTCCTAAAAATCTGAGTTCAAATCGGATTCATATCCTATCCTAAATTGGCGTACAGTATTGCGAAAATGAAAAAACACCGAGAAACGAAGAAACGACGGGGAAAACAGTGGAATTTGAGGGTGAAGGAAGGGTCCATCAAGCTGATGGACCCCACGTGCGCGTCGAGAAGAGCTTTCCGAATTGGGGTTGAGTGCGCGAATCCGATATCGGTAGCCAATGTTATGGCCAAAATACCGAAACGTGTCTAAAGTGCTCCCCAATTCCGGACTTGGCTCGATCACCTTCCGCCTTTACGTCGGTTCGCCAAGTCGTGGTATGCCAAAGCTCTCATGGTGCAATCAGACAGCTCGGCATCGTCTGACTCGGGCTCTCCTGCATCAGTATACCTGCAAAAAAACCCTTTCTAAAAAAGGATTAATTACATTTTTTGTCCCTGAAAATGGTGTCATTGTTCATTTTATCCTTGTATTTTAAAAATGTTCAATCTGATCGCTTATATATTGGATATTACATTACATTTTGGTTAGGCTAATGTGGCGGCCAAGTGGCATACAAATGAAATACAGTTTTTTATTTTATTTTTCTTTTTTTCTAGATGCTGACGTGGCATGCCACGTCAACATTTTTTCATTTGAAAAAATTGGAATTTTGCATTTAAATGCAAAATCCATTTTTTTAAAAAAAGAAAAAACTGATATGGTATGTGATGTCAACATTTTTTTATATATATAAATGTATTTTTTAAAAAAATGCAAAAACCTATTTTTTCAAAAAAGTCAACATTTATATATATAATGGATTTTTTTTAAAACAAAATGCAAAATCCATTTTCTAAAAAAAAAAACTGACGTGGTATGCTTACATGGCATGCCACGTTAGCATTTATATATATATATATATATATATATAATGGATTTAAAAAAAATACAAAAAACCTTTTTTAGCATTTTATATATATGGATTAAAAAAAATGCAAAAATCCATTTTTTCAAAAAAAAAAATGACGTGGCATGCTGGCATGGTATGCCACATCATCATATATATATATATATATATATATATATATATATATATATATATATAATGGATTAAAAAAATATAAAAATCCATTTTTTTATTTAAAAAATGTTGACATGGCATGCCACATCAGCTAACAGAATTTTAAACCAGAAAGTTTTTCTGACATGGCACATAATAATCTTAGAAAGTCATCGTATCTGACATTTGTCATGACACACAAACAAAAATACATTACACGCGAAAAAAATTATATTTGATTTGTATCTTGGCATTTCTACTGCATCAGCGTAATTGGTAAAATAGGATAAAATATGGAAATCTGAAAAGAGGTGTATTGAACGTTTTTTTAAAATATAAAGATAAAAGTGAAACTGATAACGCAATTTTTAAAAGGATGAAAAAGCGTAATTAATCCTTTAAAAAATCATCTATATTTTCTCTTAAAAAAAACCTGCAGTCCTTTATTTATTTATTATTTATGAAATGTAATAAAAAAAATAAACAAATGGAATAGAGTCGAACTCGAGACCCACACCATCAAAACAGAGAAGACCGAAGCAAGTGTCACTGCGACGTGACCCTCTCCCAAGTCCAGTCCTAACCCTTCGGCGGTTGGGCCTCCGCGCACGGTTTCATTTTCTCCTTCTCTTGTAGTTATCCTTGCGCCATTCCAGATCTCGGCTCCCTTCCCGCATTCCCGTCGCCGGAGCCATGAGGACTCCTACCCGCGCGTTGCCGGCGTCTCCGACGGCGGACCCAGCTCCCCGCGATGCCGAGGCCCTCTTTCGCTCCAAGCCCATTGCCGAGATCCGCTCCATCGAGGCCTCCACCCGTCTTGACATCGACGCCAAGAGCGAGGAGCTCCGCCAGCTCGTTGGCCGGAGCTACCGCGATCTCATCGACTCCGCCGACTCCATCCTCCTCATGCGCTCCTCCTGCGACTCCATCTCCTCCAACCTCTCCCTCATCGCGTCCTCCCTCTCGTCCCTCTCCTCAGACCCCGACGCTCGCCCCTCCCCCTCCCCCGCCCGCGACCCCGCCCGCGCCCGCACATTTGCCCTTGCCGCCCGCGTCAAGTACCTCGTTGACACCTCCGAGAACATCTGGGGTTGCCTCGACGAGTCCATGCTCCTCGAGGCTGCCGGCCGCTACCTCCGCGCCCGGGCGGTCCATGGCCTCCTCGTCGACACCGAGATCCTCTCCAAGTTTCGCCTTCTTGCGCACCAGTGGCAGATCGTTGAGAGCTTTCGCCCCCAGATCTCGCTGCGCAGCCGCGAGCGCCTGGCAGAGCGAGGTCTCACCGTTGCTTCTTATGCTGACGCCCTCGCTGCCGCCGCCACCATCGATGATCTCACACCCCAGCAGATCCTATCCCTGTTTCTAGATTCCCGGCGGTTGTGGATCTCTCAGAAGATCGCTGGTTCTTGCTCGGATCTTGAATCCTTTACTGCATTGATGTGTGACGTTGTTGGGATGATTCGGGCGAGCTTGGGGCAGGTAGGGGAGCTTTTCGTGCTTGCTTTGAATGAGATGCCGTTGTTTTATAAAAAGGTCCTGGGATCACCGCCGGGGACGCAGCTCTTCGGAGGAATCCCAAACCCGGAGGAGGAGGTCAGGATTTGGAAATCGCATCGCGAGAGGCTTGAGTCGGCAATGGTTCTCCTTGAGCCAGAGTTTGTAGCTAAGACGTGCTCTTCATGGTTGAAGGACTGCTGTGATGAGATCTTCGGAGGGATGACAAATGGGAAAAGATTGATTGATGTAATTGAGAATGGACAAGGTTTGGCATCTGCTGAGAAACTTGTCCGTGAGGCTCTGGACAGCCGGGAAGGGCTGGAGGCGAGTTTGGAGCAGTGGCTTAAGAGTGTTTTTGGATCAGAGATTGAGTCTCCATGGAACCAGATTTGCGGGCTTATTTTGAAAGATGGGAAGGACATTCTTGAAGATAGGTTGGAGGAGGCATTCTTGAGGAGGATGAAAGAGATTGTACTATCTGGTTTTGAAGACTTGAGGAAGATCAGTGTGAAGGAAGCAGTGGAAGCTATTGTAGCCCGTGACAACAATGGGAATGATTTCCAGGCTTACCTGAGGAAACCTTCTACTGGTGGGGGAGTATGGTTTTCAGATCTAAATTATCGGAAGGCGGGGCCTTTGTATAGTTTGAAACCAATCACTGATGAACATGACTTCAAGGGTTGCCTCAATGCTTATTTTGGACCTGAAGTCGGCCAGATCAGGGATGCAGTGGATACTAGATGTGGAAGCATACTAGAGGATGCCCTATGTTTTGTAGAGTCCTACAATTCTACTTTGAGATTGAAGGAAGTAGTGCCATATCTTCAAGAAAGCTGTTATAACACCATATCGACCATACTGAAAGAACTTGAAGATGAGCTTGGGCACCTATCTGATTCCTTAGGAAAGAATTCCAAGGATAAAAATTCTCAGCCATCTTCTGTGATTGTGGAGAGATCCCTTTTCATTGGACGTCTCCTGTTTGCATTAAGGAACCATTCTAGCCACATACCATTGATACTTGGATCTCCACGACAGTGGGTAAAAGAAAGAAGTGCTGTGTTTCTAACCCCACAATCGCCTTTGTCAAGGCAATCTAAAGGAGCCTTTGATTCTCCAGTCTCCTTTACCCCTAGAAGGCATGGAAGTCCTAGAAGCCCTAGAAGGCAATTTAGTGATAGTCCCCGGAGGCAAATGATTTCAGCTGCTGCTGCTTTGTTTGTAGGGGATGATAGCACAAACCCTAAGCTTGACGAATTAAACAAAAGACTGCAAGAACTTTGTATTAGAGCTCATAGCTTGTGGATAACATGGGTGTCTGATGAGCTATCATGCATTCTCTCCAATGATCTCAGGAAAGATGATGCATTATCTTCATCAACTGCTTTGCGGGTATGTGCATTAATTTATTGTTATTTCTGTAAACAACCGTTGATCTACTTTTAACCTGAAAATGTGCATTTGAAAAGCTTAGTATAGTTAGAAAACATTTGCTGAAAGTCGTTCCTAGACATCAGACAGGCAAAGCCACAACCTCGCCCATAAAACAGAGAAGCAGGCATGACTATTTTTTCATTGCAAAATAAGCCTTTCATGTGGACTTTTGCTCAGGATTCCCTATAATTGTCGTGAATGAAGACAGAACTTAATTTGTTTCTCTAGCTACAACAAAAACACTTCTTCTTTACCTTTAACTCTCATATTTTAGATGAAGCTCTGTTTTGAACTTCTTTGGACAAATTAATAAGACCGTGAGCAATAAAACTTGGTCAACAAAAATCATTATAGTTATTAAGTAAAACAGATCTCAGACATTAAAATAAAGTAATTTTAGCCATTAAGGGTTTGGAAAATGTGTTTCAATTTTCAATTAGTCTTTGCTTTTATTATTATCCATGCTTTTGAGATTGTGTGCATCTTTCAACTGGTTATTGTTTCTTTTATTGCCTATGCTCCATAGTGTCTTTTCTTATTTTCCTGTTGTTGTTGCTGTTGTTGTTGTTGTTGTTGGTGTTATGGAAAGAGCCATGTTCCATAGCTACATAGTCTACTTTGACATATTTATATGAACTCTTTCAAATCTTTGATAAATTTAAAGGTTTTCACCTTTTTTGAATTAACTGCACAAATGATAAGGTTGGTCCTCTTACCCTTCTTATAGCTTAGCATTAAATGGCTCATGTTCACCTAATCTTCCCTTTTTCGTAACATTTCAAACTAACACTCCTAAAATTTTGCAATAAGGATGTTTTCACAAATTGTTGATGATTGAATTAACTCTTAAAGGTTCAAACCTTGAACTTAGGACTTGGCAATCTAGGACTATTAGAAGCAATTAACAAATAGGCAGCAACAGACATTAGTTAAAAAATTAAAATTTCTAAAATGGTATTTCAGTTTTTTATAATATTAGCATTTGAAGGGAGATAGACATGGTATTTAAGGGTGGCTAGAACCTAAAACCTTACCAAAGAAACTAAAACTTTTTCTCAGGTTTTTATCCACATCTATATAAGGGCTCATTGTTAGTATTTCGGATTCAACTATTTTTTAACTCTTAGCCAGACAAAACAATGTGAATTGTTATTTTTAATTGGATCTATGATTTATAATGTTATTATGGTTAACCATTTCATGACATTTTTTCCTTTCATCTATGTGTGCACTTGTGATGGTAGATTTGCTCATCTAATCTGTTGGATGGTTGATGCTTTGCTGTGAGAGAACCATGCTTTATTCATAGCTTTTTTGGAAACCACTTATTATTCTGTAGATATTGCAATCGGTGAAAATCATATACTTATTTTTATTGAGGAAAGTATTAAGAAAATATTGAGATTTATGGTCCCACCATTGCTCACCTTATTAGAAGAGGGAACATAAGTTGTCGTGAATTATTTGAAAGAAGGTTAGGATAATTAGGTTGGCTTGAGCAAACGTAGGCGGAATTTCTAAGGAGTGATTCATGAAAACTTTTTAATCTATAGCATTGTTTTGATCTTTTCTTTTAAATGATTTAGGTGGAATTTATAGCTCGTTGGTGAATGTGTTTTATTTGTTTGTTTCTTTCAAATAATTTATGACTTGAGTATCTTGAAGGAATCATGTAGCATTTTCTTTTTTCCTGTATATGTTTTCCTACTAAAGAAGGGGAGCCTTTGTGCAATGGTAAAGTTGTTGTCATGTGATCTAAAGGTCACGAGTTCGAGTCGTGGAAACAACTTCTTGCAAGAAAGCAAGGTAAGGTTGCGTACAATAGACCCAAGTGGTTTGACCCTTCTCCGGACCCCACGTATAGTCGGAGTTTTGTAGCACTGGGCTGCCCCCTTTTTTTATGTTTTCATACTGAAAGTTGTACATCACATGGAAGAAACATGTTATTAATGAAGCAAATTTCAACTTCTTGAGGTCCCAATAAGCAAAATATCTTGGTTATCTTTCTATGAATGATAAAAACAAAGTCAAACCTTGGATGATCTGCATGTGGTAATATGATGAAATCAGGTGTGTTTGTAGTTGTGGTGCTTCATTCTTGATTCTTTTCTCTAGCATAAGTTGGTTTCCACTTTAAACTACAACATCTTCCTTGATACTGTTTTTAACAGTTTAGTAGTACTTTGACAGTTGATTGCTTATTTACCTTGTTGGCAGCTTGGGGAACATAAGTTGTATGATTATCTAATATGCTGTCTATACAGGGTTGGGAAACAACTGTTATCAAACAAGAGGATTCAAGTGATGGCACTGTCGAGATGAAAATATCTCTTCCTTCTATGCCTTCACTCTATATTACTTCTTTTATTTTTCAGTCATGCCTAGAAATTCATAAAGTTGGAGGTCATGTCCTTGACAAAATTATACTCCAAAATTTTGCATGGAGACTGCTAGAGAAGGTATGTGTCTTTATTTTGAGAATGAATTTCACAAATTTTTTAAACACCCGCTCTTCTTCTTTATCTGGGTCTAATTGCTGCTGCATGTTCCTAAAGTGGTTTTGACGTATTTTTATCATGTATTGCTTTTTTTATTGAATAAAATCAATAGTACATTCTAAAATTATTGACAATGTTTATTTGAAGGGCATTTCTGTTGTTTATATCTCTAGGCGCCAACCTTATTTTTAAGTATCACAAGTGGCAACCGGCTTTATCTCAATCATTCTTCACATGTTTGCTGGAAAGGGAACTTTATAAATTAGATGATCCTAGATTTCATTTTGAGTTATTAATTTTTAGATGACAATGTTACTATTTATAGCATCTAATAATCTAAATCATAAAGTCATTTCTTTTTATAACATTTAATAATCTAAATCATAAGTGATTTCTTTGGTATTCGATTTGATCATATCCATTATTTTGTAGAGCTACTCATTCAATCGTTGGCATTTCTGTAACACCTCTAACAGAGGAACAAAGGGCCAATTTTGAAAGAATTTATTGTCAACATCTTTTAGATATGAATCTATTTGATTTAGAAGGGAAGAACTTGCATCAGTATCTCAGTTTCAATTCGAACATATGGTGTTGGATGATTGATTGCCAAGTGTTCATCACTTAATGAAATTTTACTGAAAGTACATATTCTATGCTGCCATACAATTCAATAGAAACTGAAGAAAATCTCTGAGAAACTTTGGGAGATTCATATAGTATACACATGGTTCCTGAGGGACAACAATTACATTTAGGGGACAGAGATATGTTGGCAATAAAGTGTTATTCCCCATTTTGATTGTTTAACCTATTTAATTTCTGCTCTCTCCTAATTACAGATCCAGGATTATTTTGACAAAAAAAAAGTGATAATTTTCAGATTAAAAGTGGATTTAGCAAGTATCACGACCTCATCATGTCAACCCAAAATTCTCTTTGATCTGTCTTTTGTGAATATTTTGTACCACCTTTACTTTCCAAGACTTATTCTTTTAGCTCTGAGATGAATATTTACATATATATTCATGGAGAGCACCATATTTTGGGCTCAAGCACTCTTTAAGTGATTTTTCAGACTAACTGAGATTGTCAGTGTAGGTGGTTGCTATCTATGAAGATTTTCTTTCAACTATTGAGGCCTTGGGATTCTCGGGTTTCAGAAAAAGGAGTTCTGCAGATTTTGTTGGACCTTGATTCAGTGCTGATGTTTTATCAGGGGCAGAGATCCTAAAACTCTGAATTGGATGCCAACACACCAGTAAAGATTCTGAAGCCACCTTTTAGAAGAAGGCAGTCACAATTTCAAGCTGGATCTCTGAGTTCAGAGCTTGTGATGGGACTATCGTGGAAGCTTTCTCAAAGGCTGGATCCCATTGATTGGGCTATGTAAGTTCTTTCTATAAGCACATCGGTATGAGCAATAGATATTTGATTCTTCAGTTATTTTTCTTTTTCTTGAGACAACTTATTCGCCACCAATTGCTAAGCAATAACTATACTTGTATGATCATTGCTGCACTTTTTTTTTTTGTAAGAAATCATCATCAGTCAGTTAATTGGATCCCATATTTTGAATCTGCTATATTTATTTATTTATTATTGCAGCTATGAGCCTTATCTCTGGGAAAATGAAAAGCAATCATATAAGCGGTATGCAGTCCTTTTTGGGTTCTTGGTGCAGCTCAATCGCCTGTACACTGAAACTGTTCAAAAATTGCCAACAAAATCAAATACAGACTCAAATATTCTGAGATGTGGCACAGTGCCCCGATTCAAATACCTCCCAATCAGGTAATTGTTTTCATTTTTCCTTTATTTCCTGCTTTAGAAAGTCACTAGATGATTCTAACTGTGTGGAACAATACAGTATTGCAAATAGGTTGGGACTGTCAGTAGTGTTTCTTTGACTAGTCAGAATATAAAGGTCTGGCCGTCAGGGCAATGGAGCCCATGGAAAAAAAACATGCAAGAGGAGAAACACAAATATATATAGAAGCAATTCTAGAAACCTAAAGTTGAGTATTACCTGGTTGATGACTAAGTATTATAGGTCAGGATATTAAATATGGATTTAATATGATTGCAAATGGATATCTCGGGCATTTTACTACTCAAATCTTGTGAGTACTAGGAAGCAGTATTTATGAACAAATTTGGTTTCTGTATCTTTATTGTTTAGTTCCATTCTATTCGTCATTTATTTATTTATTTTGTGCTGATACAAGTTATTCTAATTTTTGCTATTGCATCTTAAAAGAGCGCATCTTAAAAGAGCCAACATGTGGATGTGCCTACTTATTATTGATAACCTTTTCCCCCACAATTAATAAGTTCGATTAATGTAATGAAATTCCAAACCATATTAATTGTTACATAGGGGGGTGGTTATAATCACTTGTGGCTTATTCATTGGAGCAATTTGGTTCTGCTGATCTACAACTTACTTCCTAATCTTGTATATGTGCCCTCCACTGAAATCCCTTTTGTATTGGACATCTGTCCCATGTCATATTGTATCCCCAAACTCTTGATCAGATTTAAATTTCTAATACATAAATTAAAAATAAGTTATATGGTTGTCTTTTTTTAATGGTTAATTATGGCCTTATAAGTGCTTATTTGTCATTTGCCTCCATAGTGACGGTTTTATTGATGACGAATCCTTTAGATTGCGTTTTCTTGGGGTTGGGATAAATATGATTAATTTGGGCTTGTTTTTTGGCTGTTTAAATTTATTTTGGATAGAAACTTTTAAAGTAATTCCACCAAAGATTTGACTAATTAATACTAATTTAAATTATAATTTTTTTAAATTCATATTTTTAATTAATAATTAATACTAATATAATAATTTAAATATTAACGAATAACTTTATTAATTAAGTTAGTTAAATGTTACAGAAAAACAAGTTTGGTTGGAAGTGGTGTGATAACCAGGATAGGGTTGTCAAACAGTCAAGCTATTTATAAGCAACTTTAGGTCGGTTTTGTAAAAACTCGAGCTCTGCTCGAATATTAATAAAATATTTATATATTATTTATTCTATATAATATATTTCATAGAAGCATATTTGTATTAGAAATTTATTTTTATTATACTATTTGATGAATATATAGATATTTGCATGTATGCATGATTGTATAATGTAAATTTTATTTATTGAAAATATTATATAATTTATATTTATATTTTATAGAAATAAAAAAAAATCAAGCTATGAATGAACTTTTAATTTCGAGCTAAACCGAGCTTGACTCGATCTTGAAATTAAATTGATTTGATTTTAATTTTGAGCTAAATTGAGGCGAGCTCGAACGTATTAAATCATAATTGAGCCATACTCAAACAAACCTATTCGAGCTAATTTTGAACTTGAGCTCGAGCTTGAGTTAACCAATTTCAAGTTGAGCCCAACCCAATCAAGCTTGACCCGTTTATAGCCCTACCCAGGGATAACCAACCTAGGTTAACCCCTAATCAAACACCAGTTTAGGGACTAACTGTATATAGTCTTTTAAGGGTTAATTGATTGAAGTGTTCTGACTGGTAGAACTCTGGTTATATATATATATATATATATATATATATATATTCCCCTCCAAGTGATTTTAATGTGTGTATTTTTTCGATGGTAGATCATGGTCAGTTGTTTGATTTCTAATTTTGGTGTTATTGCATGTTTTTCAACTGCTCACACTAGATGCCGTATGTTGTATCTTGTACACTAATTTCTTTTAGATTAGGTCCATATCCGGAGCTTTTGTTTATAAGTGAAAATATTGAAAGGTATCTTATGATTTATGTTTCACGGTTATGAGAAGAAATGTTCAGAAGGAATTTTTGAACTTCCTCCCTTTTCTTTATGTCACATGTTAAGTACTGTAACTGATTCTTCTGCATATAATTTCTTCATAATTTTGCTTTACAGTGCTCCTGTCCTATCTTCAAGAGGAACACATAAATCTGCTCTTCAGACATCTACAGATGATGCATCATTGAGTCCTTGGAGAGCACATTCAAATGGGCAACAGTTGCCAAAGCCTGCACTGGATGATACTACAAGTTTTGGAGTTGCTACGCCATTGCTGAAGTCCTTCATGACGCAGGTATATCATTCATGCAGCTTCCAGATTGTGATGCTTAGCTGTTTGATGGCAAGCTTGTCAGATGCAATCTTAATATTCAACAAATGGAGCCTCTGCTTTTGAAATAACTGTAGTAAAATAGGTAAAATTTGAATATATTTTTAAATGGCAAGTCACATTTAGAATCTAAGCATGCAATAGATTTAAATGGCTTGTGGAAAATGCCTCATTCAGTTGGACGCCATGGAACTTTGAATAGTGATCACTATGAAGTGCCTGCTCTGGTCCCTGAAGGCAAATGCTATTAACCAAATTTCTAAATGCTAAATATTACAGTTATGATTGAACATTTGATTCAATGGGAGTACATGAACTATTTATGGTGGTTTTGAACTAATTGTTGAAAGGTGAGCACTATGAAGTGCCTGCTCCGGTCCCTGGAGACAAATGCTATTAACCAAATTTCTAATGCTAGATATTACGGTTATGATTGAACATTTGGTTCAATGAGAGCACATGAACTCTTCTATTTAGAGGGTTTTAGTTTTACACTAATTATTATTATTTTTTTTGATTGGTAATTCAAACTTAAATTTTAAATCATTCTTAATTTAGTGGTTTTTTCTGCTAAATGTGTTGGCCATTTTCATGAGATCAGTACCCTTTGCTGTATTAAGGGCTTTTTCTTTTGGACCGGATAACAATTACACCTAATTGTTGCGATCATTTCCTCTCTCTTCTAGGTTGGAAGCAAATTTGGAGAAAGCACATCACGGTGGGGATCTATGCTTTCTTCTGATGGACAAGTAGGCAAATTCAAGGGCATGTCAACAATTGGAGACATGCTTCCTGCTCCAGCTGCAGGACTTTTCTCATCTCTCACAGCAGGGGCTTCCAAGTTTGAATCATGATTCTCTCACAGCAGGACTTTGCTCAGTTTATGAAGTGTTTAACCAGTGGACAAGTGGATGCATAGATGTGGACCATCTGGTAATCGTGTTTTTCTCAGCTGTGGGTGCTAAAAATCAGGCATTGCTGATAGCGGTAAATAAGCTGGAGTTCCTGCTTTTATATGCTTATTGGCACATCAATGGATTTTGGAGCGATGAGGTTGAGTAAGAACTGTGTTCATCGGCCCAAGACAATCCTGGAAACTCTTTGAGCAAAAATTCTGTTCACAGTCGAAGAGAAAAGAGGTACCTGAATATGTTTGTCTTGAGGGCATGGGGATGAGAGTTACTCAACATGTAGATTATTTAAAGAAAAATTATATATACAGCGGAATCTTTTCTGTTTGGACGCATTTGTCATCACAGCATCTTGTGTATTGTTTTTCTGTAAGGATAAAAAATAAAGAAAATCTTGATTTTCCGCAGAATTATGAGAATTATGTGACGTTCCCAACATTTTGTGCAACTATCAATGTGTATCAGTGTATGCAGAGCTTGTGCTTAGGTCTCACGGAAAGCACCGGAAGTCTGGAACTATTAGCATATGTTTGGTCGGAATTAGAGTCGTAACTATAAATGGCAGTTGACCATCTCTAAGTTTAGGTTGAATGTGAAATTGGTTCGGCATTAAATGTGAATATTACTACAACGAAACTCATTCAAAGGCTTTGGGTTTGAGAGTTGAGCATTGCCAACATCCCCGGTTTTGAACAGAAGTAGTTTTCATCTCAATATAAAATTTATTCTGAGATTAAATTTAAGAAAGCAGCTCACCTTTACGAATATTCATTATAGCTCAGAATACAAGGTTATTATATGTTAGAGTTTTCGCTTAGATTGTGGATAAATCCTATTTAATTTGACACCATACTAAAGTTAGAGGAATTGTGTTAATTTGCTATTATAATATAAGACAAGAAACTATTCATTTAAATAGTGAGGTTACTCAGTTTATTTATGTTGAAGCCAAAAACTGGTCTACGTCACGCTTTGGCCACTGTTGCCTCGTGATATGGCCTCAGCTCTCGGTCAACGATTAAAATTTTTAGTTGGTGTGGACGCTTACTTACGCTTCTGAGCGAGGAGCGCGGAGAACATTATGAAAACTCGGTCGGAATTACCCATGGCGAACACATGTAAAAAGGAGAGGGTAGTGGCGGAATTGGGCCTCTACGCGGATTGACTCAGATGCTTAAGTCAGAAAACTTGAGTCAAGAGTCTTTAATTTAGGCAATTCTCTGTGTGATAAGCTTTTTTCGATCTCCCTTTCTTCTATTAACGCTCTCCTTTTATAGCACCTTAGAGGCGGTTTAGGAAAGGCGGTGGAATGAGGCGGTGAGTTAGGTAAATATCTCTTAAGGCGGTAGGAAAATATACGCCACCTAAGCAGCGTAGATAACCACCTTGAGGCAAAGCAGGGGTAGATATGTCGCCTTTGTAGCAAGTGGATAAGGCCTACTACTTGTAGAGGCGTTAGATATTTCTCTCTCTCTCTCTCCTACCTAGCATACGAAGAGGGTTGTTATAATTCCGACGGACTTGTTTGTGAAGAGGGTTGTTACAATTCCGACGGACTTGTTCGTAGGATTGAATCCTCACGTTATTTTTCGAACGGAATTGAGTAAAGACCTTATTGCCATGTGGTCAAAGGAACAAGTGGTCCTTTAGGCTAATGACATCTGTCTTCACCAAATATATCCGTAACAATTTATAAAATAGTTTCATTAGAGAAACTTTTTATTTTAGAGGATGTTTATTACACAAGGGGTTATCTTTTCCAAGTAAGTAGCTGGAAGTGGTCCACTTCCACCAATTCTAATATTCTTTTCCAAAATGTGGAGTTTAGAGTGAAAATCAGATGTTTTTGGCCCTTATATTCACTAATTGTCTATCTTGGTTGCCACACTTGATTTGTGCATATTTTCCATCAGTTTTATGTTTATAGATGCTAAATCAAGTGGATTTTATGTGTATCAGGTGACACCACTCATGGAGCGAAGTTCATGGCTGAACAAGAGTACAAATCACCGCATGAAGCAACCAAGAGCGATGAACGTCGCGGCATTGAGTATGAATGTCGCGACAATTGACCGTCGCTATGATTGATTGGATCATCGCGATGTTTACTGTCAGAGCGACTGGCTTAAATTCTCGACCTTTTATGAGCGTCCGCGGCGGTTTGCTTTGAACTTGGTGACATTTTATTAAAGTTCTATAAAAGCCAACCTGTTTTTAGGTTTTATTCATCCTTTGTCTTGGCGGCTGCTGTGGCTCCAAGATGGCGATCTAGAGGGTTTAATGGCCAAATCTCACAAGGAAAAGCTCTACACGAAGTGGAGAAACTATTCTACATTATCTTATCATTGTTTTGTTTCTCCTTTGTATCTAAACATGAATACTTGTTTTCTAATTCGCGGTACTTTTCATCCTTTATTCATTAAACATCTTTTTCTAGGGTTGTATGAATCCTATGACTTGAATCTATATTATCCTATGTTTTTCATATTTTTGTTGCTCTTAGATGTGCCTATGACTAATGCTTATTATTAATCATGCTCTGAGAGGCGATGACAAATCTATAACCATGTATGCATAGAGATATGTGTGTGTGGATGGTATTAGTATCATAGAGTGGAAGACCGGGGTGACAGACCGGTGTATTACGGGGCATAAAGATATGACCGTATAATCCATGGTGGAGGCATTGTGTAGGGATCAATAACGCTTCACTTAACCCATAGAGATATGTGGTAGAGACCATAAGCATATTCCCTAGAGATAGGGAATTAGCATCTAGGCTCTGCCCTTGAAGTCGACCACTGAATAACCCTTTTCCTTAGGAACACAACCTCTGCAGAACATAGGAGAAAACTAATAACAAGTCATAGGAGACATACAACCCTAGAGATTATATTATCTATGTTGGTTTTTATAGAAAATCAAAAGCATGTATCATATACATGGCACAACGGAAAAATTAAAATTTTCTAAACCCTAGCCCAAACGGATCTCCCTACGTTTATCAAAACACAAGCAAGTAAAGTTGAAGGGCATGTACCTTTTGAAATTTGTACCGAATTCCTTTCTCTAAGTCGGAGAAGACGTTGCGTTAACCACAACAGTCCGTAGACGGAGTGCCTCTAACGGTGATCCACGCGAAGATCCACAGAAGCAACTTCAAAGGCGACGGGGTGATCTTCCACGCAAGGTGCTAGCTATGGTGGAAGGTCTTGAGAGGATTTTGGGAGAGAAGAGAAAAGACTATTGATCTCTATCAATTACTAAGAAGTTATGTTGTTGTGTCTCTTTATGGCCTAGAGTATCACATATTTATAGGCCAACCTAATCAGATTAGGGTTTGTTTCGGATTGGGACTTTGATTGAAGCCCAAATCAAATTTGTCTAACAATCTAATCAAATTTGACATATAATCAAATTCGACTCCCAAGCAAATTTGACTTATAATCAAATTCGACATATAATCAAATTTGTCTTATAATCAAATTCGACTTACAATCAAATTTGACTTATAATCAAATTCGACTTACAATCTTTCTCTTCCCTTTAATTCTCTCGTTTGAGGATCTATTCCTAAAAACCCGTTTTATACCTCATTGATATCTTCTATGCGTGTGACCCATTAGGTTCCCGGTTATGTTGGCCATTCATAATCAACCATTGATTACAAATAGATCATGAGTGGCATCTAGCAATACATCATGATCCCCAATTGACGGAAAAGTCGGTGGTGCGACTTGGAACCTTCGGTGACCAATGTTAGTGTGCAATTTGTCCTTTACCATCTTATACCAACTTGGTTGAGTATGGCCTATGTGTCAACTCCCACTAGGTGACTATGTCACACCTAGCCCAAGTATTAGTTCCTGCGTCCTATGGGATCTATTACTCAAAACTTATGTCATCAAAGACCATCTTCATGACAAGTTACTGCGGCGGAGATTCCTGAGTAATGACCCGACAAGTGGCCATGGGTATACTCTCCTTCTATTAGGAGTGGTAAATCCTCTATTGGCTACCAAAATACCTTCGAATACTTTAAAGCTGTACCCAATCACCACCCTATAAGTAACCCCTGAAGGGAAACATAGGAATGGCGTCAAAGCACAGGATCCGTATCCAAGATAACTTGTGTACCTCAAGTCTAAGGATATTTACACCATTGCTGCAATGAGATCTTCACTGACATTTTAATAGAATAACCATGTGAAGACTCATGGTAGGTCATCCAATGAACTTGCTACCCTTAGCAAGCATCCACATGTTCACTCAAAACATCTTCATGCTTACCGCTTGTGAGAACAACTGCTTGATCGGATCAAGGAGCATAACATGTGTTAGTCTTGATTGATCAATGATGTCCCGCCTTATTGATCCTTCGACTAGGGATATTTAGATACGTACATAATTACACATGATAGCAATCCCACATTATGATCTCTATCATAATTTCCTTCATGCTATGCGTTGTATCATGGACTTCATTAATTAAATTTAAGATCTCATATCATATTCATAGTAATGAACATCTAAATAATGAAGAAGCCTTTTATTAAATAAATAAATTTGTACATAAAGTGCCAAAGGTGATTGTCTTTAGAGCACTTCTCCAACAATCTAGAGAAATCCCTTGCGCCCTTTGTTACTTTCTTTTGTTTTTTTAGGATTTAGACACCGTCTCAACTAATCAATAGACTGACTGACAATGCAACTTAGTAGGTTAGTGCTCATTTATACCTAGGACACCTTCCCTGTAGATTCGACCCGGTACTTACCGGATTTTATTACTTTCAACCATATACGCTTAAGTGTGGAGGCATAGTGCTTGCACTTGCCAACAGTCAATCCTCTTAGGACGATGTTCGACCCTCGTGATGAGAAACTGCTAATCTTTTTCACTTGGATCATGTTTGAATTTAGGGTTTTTGAGTTGTGATTTGCCAAATATCTCATTTGAGGCGTTTTGTTTGTAGATTTTCTATTTTCTTTATGTTTTGTTTATATTTTCAATTAGATAGTATGAATGAGGAACTACATTTTTTTTTTGGTGTTAAAGAGCTACAAAGGCATCTAAAAATTATCCCTCATCTTCTCTATATCCTTGATTATCTTTCGGAGCTTGGTTGTAGTCTTCATATACTACTTCCTTCAATATGCTGGCTCTCCTTGAAAGTTTATCAGAATAGTGGTTGAGCTCCCTTTCTACCTGATTTATCTCCCAACTTTCCAGCTTGCCCAACATATCCCTGCATTCTTTGGTGGTTGCCTTGGTTTGTCCATTATGATCTTACTTTCCTTGCTTCAGCAGCCTTGAAACAAAGAAATTATCTGTAAATAGTTGCATATTTCTAATCCCTTTCCTCAATGCAGTAGCCAGTTCCTCCTTCAAGGCTCTGATCAGTTACACTTCAAAGACTGAGGAGACATCTTCCTTCTTTGAACTTGTAATACATAGGTTTCCCTTGTTAAAAATTATCACATAACCCAATCTTATCTCAGCTTTCCCCACCTTTAATGAAGCATCAATAAACAACACATAATTGAAATACTCTCTGTTCCTTTCTTTTTCTTCCTTTTCTCGTATGTTTTCTATGTTTTGTTACTGCTGCAAATATTCTTGATCTGTAACGCCCCAAAACCTTTCTATGTTAAATTTGAATTTTCTAGAAAATCCCACAAGGAATTACTAAGTTTTAATGAAATTCAAATATATGGTTGGCGACACGAGGCAAACTACGAGTCCCGACAAAGTAGATCGGGCCGAGCCAGAAAGCTAAAAGTGATGGACCCGGTAGGTTTTGAATGTTCGCCCGTAACCCTTAATAATTAATTGTAATACCTTGTGAGTTATTAAAAGAATTTAATAAACAAAATGACAATAATAAAATTTAATTAAATATAGAAACTAGCTTTTATTTTAAATCAGAGATTAAAGTTTAGAAAGGGGGTATAATTAGAGGAGGTTAGTGATTGTAATTAAGTTAAGAGAATAATAGATTAAATTTTTATCTAATAAAAATTGAAATAAGGGAGAGAGAGGGAGAGAAGTCAGTCAACTCTCTCCCCTTTCTCTGTTCCCATGAGAGAGAGAGGAGGAGGCTGTCTTGTAGCGATGGAGACCTCAGAAGCGAGGATCTGGTCTCCTTCGCTCGTGGATGTCTGACTACGAGTGAAGCCCGCGGGGAGCCAAGGCATGCGTGCATAGCTCTTAAGAGGGAGCTCTGTCTTCCTTTGGGCCTCGCGGCCACGGACCCCCTTCTTCTTCTTCCATTTCTCTTCTTCCACTTATACGAAGAGGCGGCCGTCGGCTTCCACGAACCTCACGGCGTGACGGGTTGCAACATCCATTCCGGTCGATAGCGGCCAGCGCCCGGCGCCTTGTCGCGAGCCACGCCGCCGCTTCTCTTACGCCTTCCGCGCGAGATACCCGGTGGCGCTAGGCGGCGTCGCCTCCGCTCGAGCCGCAACTCCGGCCATTTCACGCCATCTGCACGAGCTCGCGCGACCCCTTTCCATCCTGCAGGGATTCCGCCACCACGGCGCCGCCACCATCTGTACTAGCTTTCGGCGGGCACTGACCCCCTTCTCCGGCCAGCCAAGCTCAGCTTTCCCCCCCTCCTCTTGCTTCTTAGAAGCCGACCAGGTTGACCCAATCTGCCGTGGCAGCGAAGCTGCAGCCCCGTGCCTCCTCTCCTCGACAGTGAACCATAATTTGGGTAAAATCCTATTCTATTAAGGGATTGAAGAAGATGAACTAATTTAGGGTTAATTGGGAGAGGATTAAGGGGTTAATGCGATGAAGAATGTAGAGTAATTGTATGCATCTATGTGTTAATCTGCAGGGATGGAGTTGGATGTTGTATAGAGATTTAGTGTATTAAAAATCCAAGTGTATTGGATTATGATGAGTGAGTATTTGTATGATTTCGGGGCTCTCCGAATAGGGGAGATGCTGCTGAATTTTCTTCGAAAACCTTATGGAAACTTAATTGATCGACTCTCCATAATCATGATTACTATTTTAGTTTCATGTAAGGGGCATGCTTAAAGTTTCTTAAAATTAAAGTTCTTAAATTGGGATTAAGTAGAAGAAAAGTAAAATTCTTTAATTTGATAAGTTCGTATTTTTAAGTTATTGGAGATGCGAGGTTTCATGTTAAGAGAAAACCAAACCCTACTCTGCTTAATGAACTCATTGTACTTTAACGCGTCAAATTAAAGTATACGATAAGAATACGGATTCCATATTCTTAGGAATGTTCTAAGCATGTAATAGAATTTAATTAATAACTATGCTAGATAGCTTAATGAGTATATCGTATTTTATCAAATACAAGTAGAGTATGAGATAAGGATGCAGTTTCCGTATTCTCAATTCCGTATTATGATTATTAGAAACAAGGAGGAAAGACTCCTTAGAATAAATACAAGTATGTTAATTTCATTCCTTATACTTGTATAGGGAATGAAACTATGAGAGGATCCTGCGGGAGGATCCGGTTAAGTTTAAATAACGAAGGACCAGAGGTGAATGATTTCACTATACTTGGAACGGTTTTATGATCGGTTTTTGATCGACGGTTTTGGTTTACACGATGTTAAATGAATTTTATATCGAAGTTTGTGCAATATTACTATTGATATTATGATTATATTAGCATCTTCATTGTTATTACGTGCATTGTAAATGAAAATTATGTGAATAAAGGAAATGAAGAATGAGAATATGATCAAAACAAAAAGATAGTTCAATTAATGACAAACATGCACAGTAATTAAGAAAAACAGGTTTTTACCAGAGGGTTCTTTGGGGACGAGAGATACGTTAGCGGGACTTGTTTGGTATCATACACGGGCCTTGAGATTGGAGAGATCGACCTACGTTACGTGGGAGCCGCGGTTTGCAGAGATCGGTTTATTAGAGATCTGACCTACGTTCTGTGGGAGCACAGTTCGTGGAGACCGGTTTACTAAATTAGACCTACGTTCTGTGGGAGCACAGCTCATGGAGACCGGTTTATGAGATCATACCTACGTTCTATGGGAGCACAGTCTGTAGAGGCCAGATTTTCTTGACATTGAAATTATGATTCTATGATCACATTGCTAAAATAATTGTAAGAACATGTACATGTCCATGTGTTAACATCGAGATTTTCTTGTTTTTGACTGATCCGAGTTTCATGTGTTTTTTTAGCATGTTATTGACAAAGATGATGCATATGAATTAATTAGCATTATTTCGAATATTATTTTATTTGAAATTATAGATGTACCTTGTATAGTGATTCTCACTCAAGTGAAATGTGCAGGTAGTCCAGATTGAGTTCTCCGGTAGATGGCTCTGACTTAGCAGAAGGGAATAGTTTGTCCTTACTTATGTATAGAATTTTAGAACGCTTCCGCAAGAATTGTAAACCTTGTATAAGACTTTAATTATTTTGTTATACAATTGTGTTATTGAGTTGGATTATTATCGTCATCAGATCTACATTACACAGCTTATGGGCTGGGTGCACTCCCGGCCCAGCTGGTGTGACATTCTGTCCCTGTGTCGGAATAGGGTGTTACATGATCCCTCTTCGGGCCACTATTTCAGGTCTTTTACTCTTTCCATTGAAAACTATACAACAACTTGCTTTCCAAGCTTACCATAGGACATTTGCAATAATTTCAGCTTCCTCTAGCTACACCCATGCGCTTCATATTTTACCTTTTTCTATTCAAACCCCCATCTCAATGTTGTCTTCATCTGCCTTCCAATGCTAAAGATAGCCATTCACTCTCAACTCTTCCCATACTTGTTTTATTCACCTGCATTCTTGTAAGAGATGGTGAGTAGTTTCATCTAAAATATTGCATAAGGGGCACAACACTACAGGACCAATTCCTATGTTATGCAGATAAGTTTTTGTTGGAAGCCTCCCATGTAGGAGTTTACACAAAAATATCTTGATCTTTGGTTGTATCCTCAACTTCCATAACTTCCTCCATCTATGCCAAGCTTTCTCCATTGTCCTTTCTCTTGGCTTGTTGTATACTGCAGCTACCAAGGATTTGCTTGCCTTTTCTCCTATTAGGCACCATTCTCCCTCATTTTCATCCTCTCTAATCATCTTCCTCCTGGCACTCAGAGTTTGTGATGGAAAGAAATCACCAAGTAGCACCCAGTCCCAGGGTTCTCCTATAATAAGCTACTGCACTTGTATGTCTGTTAACTCGTAGTTCATAATTATGAAAGTGGGCATCAGTCGGGGAGAAGGGGGGAGGGGGGGTGTGCTAAGCAAACATGAGTCTCCCATTATTGAATAGTTGTGTACAGTATTGATTGGAGCAATAAAGCCCCTCACAGTTTTTGCAGTTTTAAGTAATGCTCTAAATGTGTATGAAGTGTTTCTTTGTTTATGTTTGGTCCATAGGTTTTACCTTCCATACTTCTGCTTCATTAAATGAACACAAATTTTATCAATGTCATTAAGAAGATCTAAACATGCTTTGACAATAGTGTTGTTTTCATTTTTTTTTTAAGTCTTTTTCGACCCAAGCCACCCTTAGATTTAGGGTTGGAGATTACTCTCCAATTGATGAGATGAAGGCCATCACTATTGCTGTTTGAGCACCAAATGAATTTTCTAGCCAGTTTGGATATTTCCTCTAAGATAGTGTCTAGTAAAGCATGTGTACTTCAGCTATATATTTGTAGGGACATTATAACCGAGTTTACTAGAACCACTCTTCCAACCATTGAAAGTTGCAGTGTTTTCCAATGAGCAAGCTTCCTATCTATCTGTTCAATAAGTTTTTTGAATCTATTCCTTGGAATTATGTCTAGGGAAATCTAACTCCCTAAATATCTAAAGCGGAAATATCCATGCTTTAATTGTAATATGTTTTTGATTGATATTTTCAAGTGTTGGTCTAGCCAAGAGGGGAAATATATTTTAGATTTATTTATGTTAACCTTCTACCCTGTAATCTTAGTATAGGTTTCCATGCATATGTTAAAGGCTCTAAAGTTCTTGGTAGTAGCTTTACAACAAATTAGTATATCATCCACATAGAAAATGTGGTTAATATTCAGATTTTCATCTATCCTTATACCTGTAATCATATAATTAATTTCGTGTGCTTTATTTAGTAGTTTAGAAAGAACTTGGGTCACTACAATGAATAAGGGGATATTGGGTCCCCTTCTAATCCATGCTTCTAGTTTGATCCATTTCCCTGCTCTCACATTAATAATAAATGCCATAGTAGGGGATCTATACATGCTCTAATCCATATAATCCACTTAGGTGGGAAATTCATCTTGGTTATTACAATAGTGATTACCTCACATTTTATAAGATCATATGCTTTTTTCATATCCAATTTAGCATCATCATTGGGTACTCTTTTGTAAAACCCGCCCTGAAATAAATAAGAATTTTTATTTATTTATTTTCAGAATTTATTAAAATAGTAATTTAATACGGTAAACGATGAAATTTGGAAAAAACTTATAAAGGTTTAATTAATCCAGATTTAATTAAGTACTAATTAGATAAGATTAATTAATGAGGAAAATAGACAAAAATTCGAATCACAGGAAAGTTGGATGCAGTGAGGACTTAGATTAGATAGCCCTGTGATGCCACAGTATGCCCGTGATGCCACAGTATGCCCGTGACGAAGGATTTGACTAAAAGCCGATATTCTTGGATCTGGTTTGACGAGAGACGGATCCCATGATATTAAAGTACGCCGTACCACTGAGTCGTCTGACCAGGGATTCTCAAGTCTGGTTCGGGACATTAATGGAAAGATAATTTAAATTAAGGGGCCATGTGACACTAATTCAAGGATTAGTTAATTAAGTGATTTAATCATTTAAAAAGATAAGTTATTTAATGATTTGAGTAATATTTAATTAAAAGTTAATTAAAAGATTAATATTTTGATAAATAGATGAAGAGAAGAGAGAGAGAGGGAGAGAAAAGTTCTCTCATCCCTCTCTTACTCTCTCTCTCTCGATCTCCTCCATCCTGCAGCCCTAGCTGCGCCCAGCTAGCCGCCACCCTCAGCCGACCACCCCACGCCGTCGGCTCCCGGCCGACCTCGCGTCACGGCCTGATCTGGCGGTCTGCGTCGCGCCATATGGCGACCAGCGCCGACCGACTCTCCGGCGCAACCCCCTCCCGCCGCAGCTCCACCTAGGCAGCCATGCCGCGAGTACCACTCGCCACCGTCCAAGCGACTGCAGCCCTGCTGGCCTGCAGCCACCTTGTGACCTCTTCTTCGGCGTTCTTCTCCGGCGATCTCTATTTCTTCGCCGAGCAGCAAGGTACAAGAGATTGGGGGTTAATTGATGGTGGTTATGGGAGGATTTCATTGATAAACTTCCTTGAATGGGGTTAACAAGTGTTGCTTGGGTTTCATGAAGAAAACTAAGTATATGCTTGTAAAGGGAATTTGATTATAGTTTCTGAGAATCAGTTGGAGGATTGGGGCTTGGAATAGGAAATTGAATGGAGTTAGGGCTGAGGAATGGATGTTGTAAAATGAATTAATTGTTAACTATGTTGTATGATTTTAAATTCATGTATTGAATGGGGAATGTTTGTATAAAACCTAAAGCCCTATAAACAAAGGAGACTCCGTCGAAATTTCGTCGGTTTTATTTAGTAGCTTAATCACACCATGATTAGTTATTAAATCCTTTAAGGAGAGCATGTTAGAGCCTTCTTCTATGCTGGTGATGGAAATAAGCATGCTGTAGTATAAGGATGCTAGCAAGCAATGGAGTAATGGTGATGAGAGTAATGGCATGGATTATATAGATAATATGCACAGATATATGGATTTGTAATTGAGAAGATTAAGATAAGGATTATTGTTTACCAGTTAAGTTATCTTTTCATTGGCTATTGGTGTTACAAACATGAATTTTGTTGCTATTGAATTAGTATGTTTTCAAAGCATTTTAATTACCAAATAATAGGATGGAAGGTGTTGAGTATTTTGGGATTGTTTTCACACTTCCTTGGATTAAGAATAGGTGTGATCAATTGCAAAACATTGTAAAGAGTTGAACTCCAAGGAATGGAAAAATGCAGGAATTACTGTAGCACTGCAGAACATGGACTTTGTTTCGATAATATTGGAAACTAAATGTACTGGAAGTTTGGGGAGAAATGAAGAAGTTTTTGAGCTTCAATTTAATGTTTTAATTTCGGGATTTCCTCAGTTACTGTAGCAGTAGAATAAAGAGTGAACTAAAACTTCAATATTTTAAAAAAGACTCGGAATTCGATTCCGATCGTCCCGATAGTTCGGGGGTATATTTAAACTAATAAAAATGGTGCGGGCACGTGCCTAAGAGCCCGGATCTATCGGTTATAAATTTAAAAACCGACATTTCGGTAAATTCATGATTAGGGTGATTTAATGCATATAATGCATTCCTTTTGATATGAAATGTTATGTGATGAACATTTACCATGTTTAGGACATGGTGAGGTGGTCTAAGACCTGAGTGGAAGGCTCGGACGTGGGTAGGTCCTGGAAGCGATAAGGTAGGCTCTCGCACCGGGTGTAGTAAGTATTTCTAACTCCCTACTCTACTTGTGATTTCTTTCTATTCATATATATTCGAGATGGATTGTTTTCTTGGATATACACTTGTTGTTCAGTATATTCTGTAGGCTCTCGCACCGGGTATTGTGAGTGTTTCTAACTCCCTACCCTACTTGTGATTTCTTTTCTATTCGTATATTGGAGATGGATTGTTTCCTTGGACATATGCTTGCCATTCTGCTTTCCATATATCTTTGAGATTTACTATTGATATATTCAAGATGGATTGTTTCCTTGGATATATACTTGTTGTTCAGTATATTCTCTAGGATGTCGCACGGGTGCTGTGAGTATTTCTAACTCATAGTATTCTTTTGATTTCTGTTGTTGTTGAGCTAGATGGATGTTGGAGTCCATCTTTTGTTACTTGCTCTGTCTGCTGACATGTTATGCTTGTTGCATTTGTCTGAGATTGTATGTCTGATATGATCTACTTTGAGGGAGTACCCCTTGACATTCTTCTTGTGTTGTTGTGGGATGGCCAGGAGGTGGTACTCCATGGCATATGGCCAGTAGGAGTGTGATACTCCATGGCATATGTCAGTGGAGTACCCTCTGGCATCCTATTTGTACCTGGGATGGTCAAGGGGGGGTGGTACTCCATAGCAGTCTGTCTATATTCTATTCTTTGCATTGATTATTCCTTCCTTCTACCTTGCCTTTTGATTTCATGCTCTTATTTCCTCGAGAGGTTCCCAATACATATTCGAGATCGGTTTCCTCATATGTATCGGCTTTATATCTTGAGGAGATTGTTGCTTTCATGCTTTTATATACGTATTTGAGTTGAGACGTTCCTTAGATACGTATTGGCTTCCGATCTCGAAGAGGTCACTGATTATTATATATTCAAGATGTTGCTGCCTTGGATATATATGTATACCTATTGTTAGGTATTTGTACTAGCAATCTCTTACTTTCAGGCATGATACATCGGACGGATGCCCAGGCAGAGGGCGTATAATATCTAGCCACGAGCACTTGATGCTCCATCAGACGGATGCCTCGGCAGAGGGCGTATAATATCGGCCACCTGGCTCAGTCAGAGAGCGGCATTTTCTGGCCATGTGCACATGTTTGCTATAGCATTATCCGGCTTAGGCCGAAGACGATACCGATGGTGTCGTTGATGTCGTAGACATCTTAGTATCATATATGCCAGAGATTTAGTACATCTGTGGATTTATCCACATTCCAGTTACTTGTTATTTGCTTGTGATGTTGTTACTATTGCGTACTTGCACTTCTTTTATTCTGTTCCTTGCTAGTGGCCTTCGCCACCTTTATTGACTTATTTGCTATCCTACTGGGCCTTTCTTTGGCTCATGCACTTGATGGATGTCTTCTCAGGTGACAATGAGGAGTAGGGTCGGGACTAGATCGACGAGGACCTTACGAGTAGCTAGGAGCGGGACTCAAGAGGGAGCTTCCGCGGGACAGCCTAGCAGCGTCGGGGATATTTCGAGCTGAGGTCTGCGGGCCTCTATTCCTTTCTGAGTGAGAGTTGTATTTTTATTCGGGACCTGTATAGGGCCTTTGTATAACCTTATACATCTTCTTCCGCTGATTAATAATTTTAACTCTGTTTTAATTATCTGCTTGTGTTACTGAGCCTTGCGTGCTTATAGGGGTGACCCTATAAGTGCTGTGGCGTCTTCAGCGTCTTGTAGAGGCGGGACCCGGGACCCGGGTTCGGGGCGTAGTCTATTTTTTCTTAAGTGTGTGCTAATTTTTGTGTTGTCAATATGTTATCATGTATAGATCTACCTGATTTGATGTTTTTCCCTTTAGATATAAGATACGGCAATATACTTCTAAGTCCAGTGGTCATCACTTTTGTAATAATTTTGTAATTTACATTACAAAGTGAAATAGTCCTATATAATCCTTAACATGTTGTGGGTTTTCCTTTTTCTGATTAAGCAAATATAAGTCCTATTCGAGCTAGTAGACTTGCAACCATGATTAAAAAAAAAAAAAAATGCAGAATGACACTACTTACATTATCACCCACTTGTTTCCAAAAAGCTAGAAAAAATCTCTGTGTATAGCCCATTAGGACCTAGTCCCTTACCTTTGGATAATGAGCATTGAAAATCTTATGCTTGGTCACTGGTCTTCATATTGCCCTTCTTTGTTCCTAGCTTAAAGCAGGGAGCTCTCCAAGTACAGCTTGTATTAATGAGGCATTTGCGTCTTCCCCTTTTTCCTGCCATAATTTGGTATAAAAGGTAATAAATTGTTCTTCTATGTCTAGGGGATCTACTGTTAGTTCATTGTTGTCAAACCTTATTTGTTGAATTCTATTCTCCTAAGATTTCTTGTCACTTGGTGGAAAAATTTTGTATTGTTATCCCTATTCTGCATCCATTTCATTATAGATTTTTGTGCCCATATTGTTGTGGCTTGCTTTAACATTATCTGATGTCTACTGTATAGTGATCTCAGCTTACACCAGTTACTAGGATTTCCTTCTTCTATATTTTCCTTTTCCTCTATGCCAATTATTTCATCCTTAAGTTCTTTTATCTTGCCTTCTATATTAATTGGGTTGGTTTTGTATTGTTGTTTAAATCCTTTCTTAAGTTATGCAACCTATGACTAATATTGGGCATGTGATTTCCTTTTGTTATTGTAGTCTCCATATTTCTTCTACACTTTTTTTTTTTTACATAGGTATATTTATCTAACTATTATCAAATCTAAAGGGCTTGCTCTCTTCTGCTCTATAATCCATACATGTTAGTAAGAGGGGGGAGTGATCCAATTGGCACCTAACTAAATTTTTAGTTTGATATGATATTACACTATCATGGCATTCCCTATTTACGAACAATCTATCTAACCTTGCCCATGCTCTGTATCCATCTTTCTGGTTATATTATTGCACCAAGTGATAGGTGATCCTGAGTACGTAAGCTCTATATAGTTGTTGTGTGATGAGGTCATCAGTACACGCTAGACACGCTAACAGATAGTTCAACAGGCCTTGAGACACCAAGCATCTTCCATGCAACATTCTTGGCCATGATTAGTAGTTCAGGAGCTCCATACATGTTTTTTTACTAGTTATGTCATCATTTTGCTCTTATATCTTTTATTTATGTCATATTTGTGTTTTGCTAGTTATGTCACCATTTTGAAACTATGTCCTTTATTTTTGTCATAATTGAGTGAGTCGAGTCACATGTGACTCATTCATTTCAAGTCGAACCTTGACAGGTTCAAGTTGATTTAGTCATGCTTTTAGGTTATATTAATAAGGATGGTTAGGTGGATTGTGAATCCTAGCTATCCAAGGTGTTTATATATACCTACCCTTATTAGGGTTAGGGTTTTGGTGATTGATGAATGAAAAAAGGTGCTTTGTGAAACCTCTATTTTGATCACCGTGAGAGAATGGGGTATCTCTCTTTGTTCTTATGCTTGTTCAATCCCATCCTTCGGCAATCCTTCCCTCTTCTTCCTTTCCTTAAATCTTTCCTCACCTCCGAGAAGATCTGCACATACCTCCTTTGCAAGTAGGTGTGAAACAAAGCTAATTAGGCAATTCTAGATAGCTATGACATTGCTTCATAATCTGGGCATACCATTTTTATCCGAGCCCTGATTAAAGATATTATGGAACGCCAAGAAAAAGCTCCCCAACATTAATGTTTTACATTTTGAGAGATACTAGCCGCCGCATAAAGGTCAAAATAGGGCTTAAAGTTTATACACCGACACACGTCTACAACGTCATGTACATGCACGCCCACGCCAAGCCGTGCACGGGTCCGTGACACCATCCACGCACGCGTCCGTGATGCCTTGCTACCGTGCCATCCAATCTACAATCCTTTGGAGTTCACTGGGCCCGGATTGCTCGCCAAGGTATAATTTGTCGTTTAATCCCTTATTTCTTGCTTATTTAGAATAAGATCTAAACTTGATTTGCATGCTTTGCTCCATTAGAAATATTATCTTATAAGCTTGCGAGTTTAGATCTACCACGGTTCATGTTTGCTAAACATTCTAAACTTACTTTTAAATCGACATTGAACTAGAGCAAAAACCTAGCTTGGGAAAATGTTATATTTTCCCTCGATCCTACTAAATATTTCATATACCTATGCTAGCTTACAAAATAATATAATTATTACATAATTCTTCAATTTTTCAGTTTTGATTTTAATTATTGTTAGTTTCTTAAAGGCTATAAAGCAAGCTTTATTAACCTTAAGTTGATCACGAACATAGGCCATTAGGTTTTCCATAGCGTGCCCCATTGTTGTACAAGATAAAAGAATTAAAAAGTATTATTTTGGTACATGATTGCATTCTGACTATGCTACCTTTCCTCTATTTAGGGCTTCTAGCTGCATTAAAATCTCCCATTATTAACCATGGCCTTTTGATTTCGGCTAGCTTGCTCAGTTTCCCCAAAATCCTCTCTACTATTTTAATGTTTGACCAATATAGACAGTAGATACCATTCATAGTTTTGTTCCTGCAAAGGAAATTATTAGGTGAATTGCCTTGCAAGATATACACACTGATGTTACCATTCTTAATTGTTGTTTTCTAGATGGTTATTATACCTCTAGAATACCCAATAGCCACTGGTTGGGTGGATGAAGTACCGACTCATACTACTGGGTGTTTATATCATAAAAATAATAATATATTTCCAATAGAATTTGAAATTCTAATAAATTTAATATCCTAATCCTAATTTAATAAGGATTTTTTTATAAATAGACAAGCATATCTAATCCTATCCCAAAATAGCTTGAAGTTATGAATCCCGAGATAAACCCAAGGTATTCCATGGGCACAGATCCCGAGGCAAATCTAAGACCATCCAAGGAAACAAACCCAAGATAATCTATGGGAACAAATCCCGAGGCATAGAATATATGATAAACCTTAAAAAAAATCAGATTATTTAAAATAAATAAATAAAATAAAATTAGAATTAAAATTAAAAGTTGATCTGATTTTATCAATTGTTTGGGATTAAGATATGCAGTCAAATTTTCTCAATATATATATATATATATATATATATATATATATATATATAATCATGATAAGGTAAGGTCGGCTGGAAATACTATTCATTTGCGGCAGCCTCCCATTTGGCTACATGGAGCATGTTTGAAGGATTTCCAACCATATGGATGGAAAGAATATCGAAAAATAAGCTAGCATGTCAATTTTCATACAATTTGGGAACTTGTAGGGTCTTCATCTTAACGGGTGAAATTTTACCGGTTCAAAATTTCACCCGTTAAGATGAAGACCCTACAAGTTCCCAAATTGTATGAAAATTGACATGCTAGCTTATTTTTCAATGTTATTTCCATCCATATGGTTTGATTTCCTCAAAATACTGTGCAAGTAAGCCAAAAAGAGGCGACCGCACTTGCTCGGCCGACCGCATAGTATCATGACCCTATATATATATATATATATATATATATATATATATATATATATATATATATATAAATGATGCTAAATAATAATGATTTCAAATAGGATAAGATTAAAAAATTACTTTAAACATTTTGATCTTATCATGACTGAGATTAAATTCAAAACAAAAAATAAGGACAAGGGGGTTTTTGAGTATAAAAAGGGCTAGCAACTCTAAAAGAAAAAAAAAATTTCAGAGAGGGAAAAGGAGGAGAAGAAGAGGAAAGAGAAAGGTATTCCCTTGATCTCCTTTCATATAACTCAAAACGCCAAAGAGGCCACCGCTACCCGCCGCAGATCAAGTTGGACTCCCTTGTGGAGGCCACCCCCGCTTGCCGTCGATCAACTCTGGCTCCCTTGTGGAGGCCATCACCACTCACCATTCTTGTGGAGGCCATCTGTAACGCCCCGACCCGGATCCCGGGACCTCGAGCACGTCAACAGACCGGCCGTATTAAAGAAGAGATAAACTCAACTCGAATACAAGGCCTAATAATGTGATAAGCAGATAACAATCCATAAAATATACTCGTGTTCCAAGGAACATAGAGTCAACAGGGTCCATAGGCCCTATAATAGTCTGGTCCCTATACGGGTCCTACAAACAATAGTGCGCATAAAGTAAAAGATAAAGGACAAAGTAGGCTCCTAAAACCTCTGGTCTTCCCGTGTCCTCTCCTCGGGCTCCTCTCCCTCCTAAACCTCGGAATCTGTAAAAGAGGAAAAGAAAACACATGAGCTTTCGAATGGAAAGCTCAGTAAGTACCCCTGCAGGTCACAATGACATAAATAGGGAATATGTCAACCAATGAGATCATAACACCAACAAAATAGTCCTGGGAGTCTACCACAAACAAATCAAAGGTACGACTCCTGATACAGAAGCCCTCGGGCTCTGTAACGAGTTTTAAGAGAACTCAAAGTTTACTCCCGGCCAGTATGTCCAGCTATTTGCTGTTAATACGACCTAGATGGTCGTTTGACCCTCCGGTCACAGGTCGGTAGAACTACCTTTCCTACGTGTTAACACGGTCAGTGTACCATGCCCACTGACAGGTAAGACCTTCAGAGACTTGCTTCTCTGGTAAAATTTTGTCGGGGAAAGTCGTGGGTCCCCGCCACTGAACATTCCTAAATTGGAGCTTCCCTAGCTCCATTTGAATCCCCGATAGAACATAGCAAGCAGGGGACACCAACGTCCCGAGAACAATCATACATGCTCAACAGGAATCTAAAACAGATATGAATAGCATGTATGGCATCAGCAAGGCATGTAATAAGAATACATAGCATGTCCAAGAAAAATCCCGAAAACCGGGTGGAAACTAGGCAAGTGTACTTACCTCCGGTTCGTCGAAACTAGATGTCCCTCTAGTCTTCTCTTAGTGTGCCAACAACTCCCCGAGAGTAACTGGCATATATAGACTCTATTAGAGTCAAGATTTCAACAAGTTTCTATGTCCCTAGTTTCACATGCATGTCAGACGTTCTGGTTGGGCTTAGGCCCACTAACGGGTCCTAAAGACTATCTCTCGGGTTACCGGCCCTTATCCCCCGTTTTCATGTCCTTTAGTTGACCTTGAACCCAGCTTGGTCAAACCTAGTCAACTTTAGCCTACTTGTCGAGTCCCTTTTGAATTTATTTAGCAATCTTATTAAATAATTTCTGTAATTAACCAAATAATCAAGTTCGAGTAAGCTAATTAATTAATTAACTTTAGTTAACACTTTAACTAAATAAGTTAATTTAATTAATTTGTCACACTAGTATAGTAGCCACTTAATCCTATTAATTAACTTAATTACTTGATTATGTCACCTTACTATAAGTTCCATATAGCCTTTGTAACTACATCAATTTAATTAATTGATTAGAGACAATAATCTTTTAATTGTCACACAAACATAGTCTCTCATTTATTTAATTAATTGTCAACTAGAATAATTATTTGTCACACTATAATAATTTCATGATTACTTAGATAATCGTCACAACACATAGTTATTGTCACTATATTAAAATCGACCAATGAAAATATTAACCTCAATATTTTGTCACACTTCTATAACTAGAATGAGTTAATCAAGCATTACTAAGTTTAATTTTTTTTTTCCTTTCTCAATGATTAATTAATTGGATTAAGTGTCACATTATCTAAGTTTCACAATTAAATAAATAATTGTCACACCAACTAAGTTCCATTTTAATTAATCACATACCATAATTTCAGTTTAATCATCTCGATTAATCTAGTTAATAATTAAAACTATACTATACTATAGTTTACTTTCAATTAACTGTCACACTACTAAAGTTTATTATTTAATAATTATTTTGTCACAACCCCTAAGTTTCATGTTTGTATTTAATAACATTATATGTTATTATTTTTTTATATTATATTTTATTTTATTTTTTACTCTATCTCCTTCTACCTCTCTCTCTCTCTCTCTCTCTCTCTCTCTCCACCGGGCTCCAGAGGTAGACCACCGAGAAAACCCATCTTGGCCAGGTTGCCACCACTGCAACAACCGCACTCAGCTTGCCTCGGTCCCGTGAGCAAGTTGAGCACAACCCACGCCCCGATTCCCTCTCCGAGCCTCGCTACTCACCGTTAATTTTACAACTCGGGCGAAGCTCCAAAGCATAGTTTAATGGTATTAAACACTAAATTGAAACCGTGATAGGTTCCTACCTCGGCTCGGTTCTCACAGTGGTGTTGGTGGCGTCGAAGCTCTCCACGGCGAAATCCTCTTCTCCGTCGGTTAAGCGGAAACCTTCTCGAGAGACCCGATGGTGTGTCGAGGCGGTGAATGGGACCCCCTTTTTATAGGCCTCGGAACCCAGTCGAAGCGACGGCCATACGAAGCGCCTCGCCGCTAACGGCTGGCGGCCTGTAAACGGCCGGAGTAACTGCGATACTTGCATGGCGTTCCGGCGGCCCGGTGGAGGGGTCGGCTGGCCTCGGGATCGTTACTCTGACGATGGAATGCCGAGATCGTTTGATCACGATCAAGGGCCACGATTTAAACATATATTCTCGTATCCGGCATCTGACAAGATCAACCGTCGGGATGGTTTTAAGATCAACGGCCAGATTGAATCACATCGCCTCGGATCTAACATTTCCACAGATAATCGGCCAGAATTTTAAAAAAATCTTATCGGCCAACATTTAATCCCCTGCATCGTATTAGACAACGATCTGATGGATTAACTCACCGCTTGCCACGTGGCTAAACCGGAGCTTTGCTCATTTCCTTACGATCAGCACACTCAGAGATGGCTTGATCTCAGCCGTTTAACCAAAACTTTAAAGGACAATTTTCCAGAAGTCCCCCCCCGTTTATATAATTTACAAATCAGTCCTTCTTCTGTGAGAAGGGCACACTCTCTCTAAGTCCCTCAACTTATTTTATTTACCACAAAGTCCTCACAGCTGTGAGAGAGGAAACTTCTTTAAGGTCCTCAACCTTTCGAAAATTATTTTTCAGTCCCTACAGACCCCATAATAATTTAATTTCCATTTAATTTAAATAAATCATTTAGTCCCACATCAATACTAATGGGGGAAATAAATAATTTAAATGTATATATATATATATATATATATATATTTTTTTCCAAAATATTTATTTCCAAAAATTCATGGATTTTACACCATCGCCACCCACTATTGATAAAGCTCTTGGCTCCCTTGTGGAGGCCATCGCCACTATTGGAGTTTCACCACAAATTCTTGCTTGGATAATGGTGTTACTTGAGGGAGTCCATCCAAGGTTTGCATCCATCCGGCTGAGGAGGACTGCTGCCATGAAAGATAAAATTCACCAGATTGAGTAGATAAAGAAAGCATTAGTCTATGCCTAATTGTAAATTTTTGTTGCAAAAATATTCTAAAGCCATATCCAGCCATGTAAGATGCCCTTCAAATGTTTGATAAAATGCCTCAAATGCATTCTTAGTTTTTTTTTTATAACAATCTCCTTTAGTAAACTGTTGTGTTGATGATTAAAAGTGGAAAATAACTTATACCCAATGAATCTGAACATAATCATGTGAATGTTCAAAACTTGAATGCTTGCCATGGAAGTGAATTGAGGCTGTCCAAGTACTAAAGTTGTTGTTTTGGCTGAGGCTTTGGTTATAAATTAGATGGAGATGTCACAAGTTGTTTAAAATACCATCAATGTGTTATTTTGAGATGGAGTAAATAATGCTTACTGTTGAAACAATCTGTCATTGTTTGTAAACTTGTGAAACATTTCAATGTTTAACTTATATAAAAAAGGGGGAAATGAAAGAGATGCGATAAAGAGGAGCGTGGTCGTAGCTGTGCTGCTGTTTCAAAAAAAAATAAAAATAAATAAATAATAAATAAATAAAATAAAATATATATGGATATTGAAACTAAGGAGAAACATTTTATTATAGCTGAAGGAATATATGTAACAATGGGATACTTTTTTTTGGTATGTGTGCAAGGCTCCATGTGATTACTAGCTCGATGTTAAAAGTCAAAGAGGCTTTGAATGGCTTAATTCTAGGCAATTTTTTTCTTTTTTAGAAGGGCAAGCCAATGAATCTTTTTTTTATAAAAAATGAGGAGAGATAAAATAGTGATAATAGCAAAATAGTAATAATAATAATAAAGAATATGGAGAAGGACATTGAAGATGGTATCATTCATCTATGAGATGTCATGAAGCTTGAAATTAAAAAAGAGATATATAATAACGGTTGCTTGCCAATAATAGTGGGAATATTTTTGCAAACTTTCAAATGCATACAATCATCTGACTTTTGGGATATAAGGCTTCTATTGGGAAGGAATAGGAGATATGATGAAAATAAAATATAGTGAAATGGGCCCATAAGGTGTTGAAAGTCAAACAGCCGATTAATGAAGCTCATATATAAAAAAAGAAAAACCTAAAGGGAAATAAGAAAAAAATAGTTGGAGGTGTGGATGTCATTCAGATGGCAATATTTAAATATTTAAATATATATGCCAAAACACCACTTGGTAATATATTTTTTAAGTTTGGAGGATTATTATATTGTTGGGAAGGTTTTGCTTACTCAACCTCAAAGTAATGAAACGCCATGAATCTCGAGACAGGAATGGACATGTATCTCGAGGCAAGCAATGAAATACAAGTCCTGAAGCAGTACGAGTCTTAAGGCGACAATGGTACATTCACCTTGAGACGGCTGATAAAATCCAAACTACTTGTTTTTTTTGCCTCTATTTGTATTTTTTGCCCTTAATCGGAGGTTCCCAAGACTCTGTATGGGGTAATTAATAATAGAGGCTTGCCTCTATTAGGAATGAAAGTACCCACAATACCAAAACAAATAAAATAAAATTGTAACGCCCCGGTTTTCTTGGCGACTGGTATAAAGGATTAAATAACTACTAACTAAATATTGGTGTTTAAGAATTTAAGAAGGGGATTTAGACATAAATACCATGTGCAATATTTTTATCAAAGTGGTGACGATTAATCTTTTAGTGTGCCTAAGTTTAAGTTTGGAATTGTTAATGTTGATAGAGAAGTATTTGAATGAATAGTGAGGGGGTGTGACAATTAATTAGTTAAATGAGGGTAAAATCTAATAGACTTAGTTGGGCCTTGGAGGTTTCTTTCTCTTGGGCGGGCCTAGTGAAAGGGGTGTGGTGTAATAAGACTAGTGTTAGATAAGGAAGAGAGAGTTAATGAACTTTTAAGAGGAATTAATTCATGACCTAGGTTTTATTTAGAAAAGCTTGTGACAATATTTTGGTCTAAGTATAAAATATAAAATAGATGGTTTGAGGTTTTAATAGGTTCACATTGACATATAGATGAATGAATGGTATTTCTCAATATTGGTAAAGTCCTAGGTTTAATAAGAATGGATTGAATTAGAAGAGAGGAAAAAAGATATGAAGCAGAGGGAGGCACATTAGTCCTTCTTGGTCTTGTGCGGGGAGAGAGGGTGAGTGGGGAGAAGATGGAAGGCTGGAGGTGGAAATTTGGAAGGTGGTGGTGGCGTTACTGCATGGGAGAGAAGGAGCTTACGCCCGCTTGACTTACAGGTGAAGGTGCGAAGCAAGCAAGGCTTGGCCCGTGCCTTGGTGGGGACCTCACGGCGCGCCAGCCCAGCTTTGAACTCCAATCACTGTTCTTTGTCCCCACCACAACACCGGCCCGGCTCTTGGTTTCTTGTTCCTTCTCATGCTGCCCGATTCCGGCCCGCTGACTTCCGATCCTTGAATTGGTTTTAGGCCCGGCCTGCGTGATGTTCTGCAACCTTCTCACGGTCGGTACCGGGGTTAGTCAGCGTTTGGGTTCGGTCATCGTCCGTGGTGGCCATCCCAACAAGCAAACAAGGTATACATTCAGGTTGGAGATGAGGCTCAATGTAGCAATTCTTTGAATTTATGAGCGTTGGAGGTCGGTAATGGTTGTGGGTTGTAGTTGCTATTGTTCTTGTATGGTTGTATTAAATTGGGACTCCATGACTCAAAAGACATGTGTTGAAGTGAAGTTTAGTCATGTCTATCATGTATTCGTTGAAATGTCTAAGCCCTAATTAACATGTATTGAAGCTATTTGATGCCTATTAAGTGTTTGTGGTAATGTCTCTTTGAATTATTAGTAGAGCTTGTTGGTAAGAAGAACAAATAATGTGGTTGATCTATTAGAATTTAAGCTTGCTTGTAGGCAATTTGCAATACGAAATTAGAGGAAAGGTACTCTGTGGAACTTTATTATGCCTATCAGATGTATGATAAAATGTCTGAGTGTGTTGTTATAGTTGCTCAAGCTGCTGTTAAGGTTGTAGTGGTGTTCTATTTTGTACACTTAGAATTTATGGTTTCAAAGAGAGGTTTGTAAGGAATTTACATTTAAAACCAAGCGGTCATTGAAGGAGTTTGATGAGTTGTTTCAGAGAGGCAGTGGTCATAAGGAAGTTCATAGTTGTGTTACAAATTTACTCATACCTTGTGGAACATCTGGCTTGTTCCCTATGAGTGGTTGGAACCGAGTACAATGGAGAAGTGTCAACACTTATTTGATGGAATGGTTGTAAGAGCCATTAGCTGTGATTGAGTAGTGTAAGTAGGTTGTTAATAGGTTCCATACTAAGTTGTATTTGTGTTTTATTAGAGTGGTAGTGAGATGGCTTGGTGAAGGAAGCATTATGAATGTTTCCATCATACTTGTATTGAGTCGGAAGAGCTGTAGTCTTATGATTGGTAAACGGTCAAATTTAGGATTACCATAGCATTATTCCTGGCCAGCAGGTGATTGTGGAGATGCTTCTGAGAACCTAGTTTAAGTTAATGGTGTTAGCTGATCCTGTATAGAATGCTTGGAGTTTCAGTGTACCTGTGTAACCATGAACATTGATCTCATTAGTGGTTTAATTAAGGTAGAGGTCAAGATTATATTGATGACCATTAAGCCAATAGAGAGTTATGTGCTTTCATGCTTAGTATAGATTGTTGTTTAATGAGGTATACTTTTCATGCTTGTAGTTGGGCCTTAAGTTGGTTAGACTTGGGCCCATAGTTATTTGTTGGATAGAATTGGTAATAAGAATGAGATTCACTGAGTTAATAGTTCTATTCTTTTAATTAAGTGGGGAAAGAGACAACTAAAGGCGGGATCCTCGGGAGTTAGAACCCGAGACTTGATTTGCTTAGGGGCTGACGGGGTAGAAGTGGACCTCTTTTGTACATGCTGGTATTTTGATCGGGATTTATCACATTTTGAGTTTATATTCTTTGGATAAGGTTTTACTCCGGTTGAGAATGATTACTGATCGGCCATGATTTATTCACCGGTTTGAGAATGCTACGATTATTCTGACTATTGTAGATTGATGTTTTACGCATATGACTATTTTGTAGATCAATGAGATAGACATGAGGTAGATATAGGACGTGAGCATCGATCTTACATCTGTATAGATGATCCTTGCTATGCTCTGAGATCGCGGCTCCATTGAGCTAAGACCAACATGATACGAGTAGAGGAAAGGTTTTCTTGTTTTTCAAAATGAACTTCTAGCATCAAAACCTTGTTTTAAAATGAATTTATCTTAAAACCCTTTCACGACTCTTTAGGTTCACCGGTACCACGGTGAAGACCGGATGGGGAAACCTGCGGCTTCACATACCGGTCCGGGGGATACCTGCGGCTATTTATTTGAGATCTTAGCAAGTTGATCCTCTGAGTGCATTCTTATCGATAGGCGCTCACATATCTAGACATCTCATGAGACATAAGCAGCATGTTAGGTGATTGATGACTTCTACCGGGTTTTCGGACATTGCATTAGATGATCTTCCTAGCTGCGAAGATATTGCATTACATCTGATTCTTGTATTTTCCTTGCATTATATGAGTAGAGATTACTTTTCCATATACAAGATTATATTTTGGATGCACGAGTCTTAGTGGACACGTAGGGGTAAGTCACATATCGGCTGAGCTCATGCTTCGGTCCCTCTTTCTTACTCACCTTATGCGAGGTAGCGAGACAAAAGTAATTAGAAACTAGATCCAGTGAGAAAGTAATACATTTGGCTCTGGCGTCCGGTCATTTTCCTTTCCGTGGTGTACTCTGTAGATTATATGTTTATTTTATATTTGACTTTTGGAGACTAGACCAGGGCGGTGTGAAATGTGGAGATCTGTCAGTCTCTTTTGGTTGGAAGAGTTCCAATTTTATTATGATTTACTATTACTGTCTCCAGTTATTCATGATTTTAGATAAGATTTGGCTGACCTTGGGCTCCGGGACAGCTCACTTGGGGTGGTGTGGCCTTTGTCCTTATGTGGGATTGGGGTGTTACAAAAATAACTCATTTGTGATTTGATACATCGCCTGGTGTCTCTTCACAGACACGATGCCAGGCTTGTATTTTTGATCCCACAAATTCTGGCACGCCCGGTGGGGGCCTCATTCCACCTCCCATCATTGAAGCAATAGTACAAGTAGGGGCATTGTTTTTATAATTTATGCGAGAAAATTAACCTTGTTATTTTTCTTATTGCAGACGAAATGACATTCAAGAGTTCAACCGCGCTTGGAAGCTCGAAGGTCACCATTTTCCTCGGGGAGGGGACCGAAGTTCAATTGCCCAGCTACACCTTCAACACTAGAGCTGCTGGAGCTGAACTGAGGTTTGGCACAATCTCTTAGTCAATACAGTTCGTAAAGATATCTTCATCATCAGAGGATAACTTGACGATCCCATGCCTTCCATCCCGAGACCGTCGCCTAAACGTAATTGTCCCAACAACTGGTGAAGATATTATTGCTGAGGAACCATTGAGGAAATCTGTCTTCTAGAGGCTATCCCACCCTAGAAAGATAGTTTCCATGAATAATAAAGATGATGAACCTACTTTCACTGTCACTGCAAAAGGGCAAAAAAGTGTGATCTTTAAAACTGATAGAGATGCACCTAGGAAGAGTGTGTTCTCAAGGCTCACGCCAAGGAGGATGAAGGTTCCAAAATAGAAGCTGAACTTTGTGTCATTCCAGGAACACAAAAGTAACCAAATAGGTACCTTTGATAATTCATTTGAACCACTCAAGTTGGTGAAAAAGAATTCAACCACTGCAGAACTGTACCCCCAGCCAAATGGAGATGAAGGTGGTAGAGCTCCGAAGTCCCATCATAGGGATTCTTTTAACAAAACTCTCTATAAGGCCTATGCAACATCAAAGAAACTGCAATCAGACCAAATGACTCTAAGAAATTTTTGTGAAAAGAAAAGGCAAATATTATCAAATGTATGCAAGAATGTTTTTGATCGAATTACTTCTTCACAAAATCAAGCTACAAACTCCCGCTCGAAGTTCCAATGGAGAAAAAAAAAATGAAAGACGAAGAGATGTTTGACACGAACGTAGAAGTTCACACCATTCGGATGGTTACGGAAGCTCGAGAAGATCCAACACATGAACAAGACCAACCGGGACCACTCACAAGATCTCGCAAAAGAGCAATCGAATCTCAAAATGGCAATGGAGAAGAAGGATCAAGTCATATAGCCTATGAGTGAGGGAGGGAGGGGGGGGCACAGGACAAGGATTAACCCTCAACAACATGCCTCATTAAAAGGTGGCATAGAAGAAGTTCCTCCAAATGAAAACAGTGAGGATGAACCTACCTTTGCTCTAAATCAAAACAATATTATGAAGAAACTTCAACAAATGGAAAATCGGGAAGTTGAATATATAAAAGACATGACAGTATTGATGAACACAATATCACAGACGCAAAAACAAATAAACACCTTAATGTCAAACCAACTTGAATGAGTACAGAGGTCGAGGAGTCCAACTCCCCATGCAAGAGAAATCCCTAGGCCAGTAGAGTAAGGGGGGACCTCATATGCTCTTACTCCAGAACAGTCAGTTGCAATGACTTGGGAAGAGATACAACGAATGGTAGCTGCCGAATTGAAGCAAGCCAAAGGAGGCGAGATAAGGATCGATGGAGATAAACCTTATCCCAGCTATCATGACTTGGTACCCTACCCCAAAGGATATAATGTACCTAAATTCAAACAGTTTAGTGGGATTGGCAACCATGATCAACACTTAGCTCACTTTGTGACAGCCTGTGGAGATACAAGTGTAAAACCTTCACTCCTTAGACAATTCTCTGCAAGCCTCACAGGGGTAGGATTTGAATGGTATGCAAGCTTGCAACCTGAATCAATTGAAACATGACAACAATTGAAAGATGCATTTCGGGTACGGTTTGGGGGTGTGAGTGACAAGATTACAATCGCTGACCTCGCTGCCACTCGTCAAAACAAAGACGAAAAGGTAGTGGATTATATCATGAGATGGAGAAATCTGAGTATCAGGTGTGAACAACCCCTTGACCAACCACAGACGGTGGGTTTATTACTCGGGAATATTGATAGTTGGATGGCACCCTTTCTGAGTACATCCGACATCACCACATTCCAAGAGTTGATTTCACAATCTAAGAAATTGGAAAGGACAAGCCCAAAGGTGTTCTCCAATTTTCAAACTTCAAGGAGTGATAGAGAAAAGCCTAAACGAACAGAAGGTGTCAAATATACTGCTACAACCTTCAATATTGATAAAGGAAAAGGCATTGTGTAGTCTCATAAGCCGGAACAAGTTAAGCCACCCAGCTTAGGTGCCGCTGGCAACAAATCAAAGCCTCTTCAATCTTTGAAAGAAAGGATGAATAAGAAATATTCTTTCAGAAGAGATAAGGTATTGAAGATCTTTAAAGATGCTGTGAAGGAAGGTTTGTAGCTCCCTAAATGCAAGAGACATGAAGAGCAAAACAAGAAGGATCATCCCAGCTACTCTCCATATCATAGAGTGTTGGGGCATACAATCGAAGACTGTTATGTTTTCAAGGATTGGGTTGAGCGACAATATCAAGAAGACAAGATTACACTCTCAATGAATATTTTGTCGGAGCAACCAGCTGAGCACACCTGCTATGTGACTACCCTAAACTTAGAGAGATCATCCCAGGAAAAAGTCACAGTAGTGGGCAATAAAGTAATAATCCCATCAGCAAAAGATGATAGGCCTCTTGCTGTTCTGAAGGATTGTGGGAAGTATTCATATCCAAAAAGTCAAAGAAGATGTTGAAGAAATTAGTTGAACTTCCATGAATTACTTAGAGATGCTCCCAAGAACCCCCTAAAGGACTCCCGATAAAACAAACAAAGAAGAAGAACAAAAAGAAGAAGCAGAAGAGCGAACAATTGAAGGGCAGAGTCCCTTGACAAATATGAGCAGAAGGAAAGGGTTCTGATTACTCTCAGAGATTAGTTTCCCGAAGAAGTCCAAGAATTAGTCGGGGAATTAGTTGAAGAAGTTGATGAAGATGATGAAAGCATGCAAGTGAAAACTTGTAGGGTTATTTCTGGCGGAGAATACCCTTTGTATAATCCAGATGATGATGATAATAGCTTCTCTGAGCTAGAGGAATTGTATAATCGTTACGGCCGGCCCTATATCAGTAAGAAGCAGAGAAAGAAGATAGCATTCAAGGAGAGAGTGAAGAAGGCGAACGCCAAGCTCTTGGAGCCCTACCAACAAGCAAAGCCCAAGGAACCATACTACACCCCGAAGACCCCAAAATATAAGGTCTTGAAGAAGGCTATGCATGTTGAAGAAATCCCTACTTTCATTCAAAGGGTGATGGAGGAGTCAGCTAATAGGCTGCTGCAATTACATATTGAAGATGTTGAGTGGGACGAGTCTGGGACATACCTCCGTAATCATCGTGGTCAAAATTTTGTTTTAGAAGTCGTGGAATCTACACCCTTACAAAAAGCAACAAATGCTAAGGAAAAATCAATCTCTCAAGCTATCAAGATCAAGAAAGACAAGAGAAATGAGCTTTTGATCAAGCCATAGAAAAGGGGTTGGAATTGCACGGACCCAAAAGGCCATTCTCGATGCATTTTGGATACCATCCAAATTATCGGCCCATATATCATCGGCTTATAGGGCATTACCATAGAGGAATGTCAAAATTTCCAAAAATGGTTACAAAGACAGGTTTCCATGAAGAATTTGATACTGACAGATGACTATTTTGAGGAAAAAGGTGAATGTCGTGCTATAGCCTCTCATGAAGATTCGGAGGATGAGTTGAATTTCCCAGATGAAGAAGATGAGGTACTATAGCATATGCATAAGATGCAACTCAGAACTGGGAAAGTACTTCAGCCAAGACAAGCTTCCAGCTCCAATGACGAGAATAATGGGAAAATGATTTAAGAAGGAAATATCTCACCAAAGAAGCCATCAAAGAAGCCAAATTATAATATATTAGCACACTTGAAGAAAGTTTCACCGCTCCTCAGTATGTATGATGCACTGATGATGTCAACAAAAGTCAGGGAATCTTTGGTACATGCCCTACAAAATCCTGAGGAGTATTAGGCCTACTTTGCCAAAGTCAATATGAAAAAGGCTCAGACAATTTCATACACCTTCAGTGTCCTTCAGGAATGAAGATTTGCTGCTCGGAACTACATAACACAACAGACCATTATATGTGACTGGTTTTTGTGATGGGATAAAGATCAACTGAGTCTTGATCAATCCATGGTCCTCTTTTAACCTAATGACCCTCAACACTCTCCGAGTATTGGCTCTTGAAATATGCCACTTATCTCCGAAGAAGATTATCATTCAAGGTTTCAATCAGCATAGCCAAAAGACATTGGGTTCCATCATTCTCCCAATTAAATTTGGAAAGATGACATCTGATGTGAAGTTCCATGTGATTGATGTAGACGCATCATACAAAGCCCTATTGAGAAGGCCATGGATTCATGAAAACCAATTGGTCCCTTCAACACTTCATCAGTGTGTGAAATACATGGTGGACGGGGAAGAGTTCAGAATTGATGGAGAAATCCAACCCTTCAACATCCATGAAATCCACTATGAAGATGCGAGATATTACCTTAAACTATGCAAAGGGGCAAGCCTCTGGGTCCAAAGGTAGAGTCTTTGGTGAAAACACCCAAGTTTACTCCTGCCTCCAAAGAGAAAGCTTCAATATTGCCTCACTTTGGTAGTGACATTGAGTCCTCAGCAGACGAAAGTGATGAAGACACACACCGAAGCAAAGGCCAAGCTAAAGGGTCCACCTAAGAAAGCATATTTCATATCACAAGGATTCCTGATGGGCTCTACAAATCCTTGGATGATTTGAATGTTAACACCGTTGAGCATTTGAAGACATTCTATGAACCAGCTCCGCATGGAAAGGAGAGAGGCATCCTCTTCTATAAAGCCAAAAGCAATGAAATTTCAAATTATGATATCATAAATATTGAAGAATTAGAAAATAATGAAATTCAATTCATAAACTTCCCTAGCTATTATCCCGACAAACTCAAGATAGTAGTTGAGAGGTATGGGGGCCAAATTAAATGGTCAAGGAAATCATATCAGAGCTTTCGTCGATTGTGGAACCCTGCACATACGGATAAGAGAGGGATAGGCTACTCCGAAGCTTCCAGGCATTCATGCTACATGACAACATCCCAGGAGGAAGAAGAAGAAATTAAAATGAAGAATGTGCTACTTGAGCTAGAAGATAGAGGGCAAGCGACAATTGATGAGTTGGTCGAAGTCAATTTGGGAAGTGATGAAGACCCGAGGCCATTCTTCCTAAGTACACAATTGTCGGAAGAAGAAAAGGCATCATTCAAGGAACTTTTGAAAGACCACATCGACTGCTTTGCATGGAACTATAATGAAATGCCAGGATTAGACAATGAGGTAGCTCTTCATAGATTGGCTATCGATCCCAGTGTTACTCCAGTCGAACAGACACCAAGAAAGATGAAGTTTGACCTAGAAGAAAGGGTGATAGAAGAAACAAAGATGCTGATTGAAGCAAATTTCATCAGGGAGGAGAAATACCCTGATTGGGTAGCCAGCATAGTGCATGTGAAGAAAAAGAATTGGCAGATACGGATATGTGTAGAATTTAGAGACCTGAACAAAGCATGTCCTAAAGATGATTTCCCCGTGCTAATTATGGAGATCATGATCGACAACACCTCAGGGTATGAGATGTTCTCCTTTATGGATGGATATTCTGGATATAATCAAATCAAAATGCATACAAATGATGAAAAACATACAGCCTTTTGGACACCTATGGGCATATACTATTACAGAGTAATGCCATTTGGTCTAAAGAATGCGAGGGAAACATATCAAAGAGCCATGACCAGACTATTTGATGATCTAATTCACAAAGTCGTTGAATGCTATGTGGGCGATCTTGTAGTCATGACAAATTCCAAAGACAAACATCTTGATGATATGAGGAAAGTTTTCACACGCCTCAGAGAATACAAGTTGAAATGAATCCCATGAAATGCGCTTTTGTAGTCCTTTCAATGAAATTTTTAGGCTTCATAGTAAGACACCGGGGAATAGAGATAGACCCCTCCAAGATAAAAGCGATTTTGGAAATGCCACCTCCTCAGACAATGAAGCAGCTGCGGTCTTTTCAAGGGCGTTTGGTATATATTAGAAGATTCATCTACAACCTATTTGGAAGATGCAAGCCCTTCTCCAAGCTGGTCAAGAAAAATATGCCTTTCAAATGGGATGATGAATATCAGAACGCTTTCGAAGACATCAAACAGTACTTGCTAAATCCACTAGTACTAGCAGCCCCGATCCATGGAGAGCCACTGATCCTATATATTGCTGCATTGGAAGGGTCATTGGGAGCCATACTGGCCCAAAACAATGAAGAAGGCAAAAAAATGCACTTTATTACCTCAGCAGGATGTTGATAGGCATTGAGAGTAAATATACACCAATTAAAAAACACTGTCTAGCCTTAGTGTTTGCAGTCAAGAAGCTAAGATACTATTTGTTGGCACATAAAGTCATCCTCATATCAAAGATTGATCCACTTAATTATCTCATGACAGGGCCGTTGCTTACGGGAAGACTTGCAAAGTGGGCACTGATTCTGATGGAATTTGACATAACATATACTCCACAGAAAGCTATTAAAGGGAAGGTATTAGCAGACTTCCTAGCGGCATATCCTCTCCCTGATGATTCACTACTTAATTATGATCTCCTTGATGAAGAAACATTGACAGTGGAAGAAGCAAGGCGGCGACTATACTTTGATGGACCGTCATCTATAAAGCCGGCACTCATGTCCACAATTCCACAAATCAAAGCTGGGATAGGACTTGTGTTCGTCACACTAGAAGGGGGAATTCTCAGATATGCTGTAACGCCCGCCCAGAAATAAATAAGGATTTTTATTTATTTATTTCCAGAATTTATTAAATAGTAATTTAATAAGGTAAGCGATGGAATTTGAGAAAAATATTAAAGGTCTAATTAATCCAGATTTAATTAAGTACTAATTAAATCAGATTAATTATTGTGAAAAACAGACAAATATCTAAATCCCCGGAAAGGTGGATCTGGTTGGGGACCGAGACAACCCCGTGATGCCACAGTAAGTCCATGACGAAGGATTTGACTAAAAATCGACATTCTCGGATTTGGTCTGACGAGAGACGGATCGTGTGAGATTTCAATACGCTCATGACACTGGGATCATCGACCCGAGATTTTAGGACCTGGGTCGATGAAGTATTTAGAAAGATGATTTAAATTAAAGGATCATGTGACACCAATTCATGAGTAAGTTAATTAATTGATTCAATTATTAAAAACATAAGTTATTTAATGATTGAGTAATATTTAAGTAAATGTTAATTAATATATTAATACTTAGATAAGTAGATGAAGAGAGGGGAGAGAGAAAAGATTTCTCATCTCCCTCTCATTCTCTCCCGATCTTGTCCAAGACGCAACCCTAGATGCGCCCTTGCTGAAGCTCACCTCGACGCTGCCACCGCCAAGTGGCCCTGCCCCTCCTCGCTTCAGCTCCACGCTACAAGACACCGCTACAAGAACCCGCAACGGCTACAAGTAAGACGCTTGCGCTACCTCGCCGGCCGGCCGACACTCTGGCGCAGCCTTCCTCCCGCCGGTTCCGCCTCTCGCCGCCTTTACCTCCCCATCGCTGAAGAAGCCTCGCGGCAGCCACCGGACAGCTCCGCCGGCCAACGCCTCGGCCATCCTCGATGTCGCCTAGCAGCCGCAAGATCTTGCCTACCCTCTATGGCTGCCGTGCTTTGAGCCCGCCGCCACCGACGGACCCTCTCAAGAACCCTCAAGCACTGCAGAGACTTTTCAACCAATCCTTCAGTCTTCTTCTCTGACGAGCAGTGGATGCCTAGGGAGTAAAGGTATAAGAGATTGAGGATTTAAATTTTTGGGAGCTATGAAGAGATTACTTGATTTACATTTGGAATGAGATTAACAGGAGGATGTATAATGTTAATGAGTTAGAAGCATGATGATATTGTGTAGAGGCAAATGATTTATGATTGTAGACTAATTGCCATGTATTCATGTGAGTTATATGGATAGATTGTTGTTGAGTATGTGTATGTTTGTATATTTTCGGGGCCCGATTAATAGGGGAGATGCCGCCGAAATTTACATAGAACTCATACATATTAATTACTTGATTAATGGTTTTCAAGTATGATTAAAATGTAAAGCTTAAGTAGTAAAACTATCATGTTATTTTAGGAATTTAAAATGCTTACAAGGTGTTTGTTAAAATGCCATGAAGAGATTTGTGGGTTGAAATGGATGTTGTAAATTGAATTAATTGTTAACTATGTTGTATGATTTTAAATTCATGTATTAAATGGGGAATGTTTGTATAAAACCTAAAGCCCTATAAACAAAGGAGACTCCGTCGAAATTTCATCGGTTTTATTTAGTAGCTTAACCACACCATGATTAGTTATTAAATCCTTTAAGGAGAGCATGTTAGAGCCTTCTTCTATGCTGGTGATGGAAATAAGCATGCTGTAGTATAAGGATGCTAGCAAGCAATGGAGTAATGGTGATGAGAGTAATGGCATGGATTATATAGATAATGTGCACAGATATATGGATTTGTAATTGAGAAGATTAAGATAAGGATTATTGTTTACTAGTTAAGTTATCTTTTCATTGGCTATTGATGTTACAAACATGAACTTTGTTGCTATTGAATTAGTATGTCTTCAAAGCATTTTAATTACCAAATAATAGGATGGAAGGTGTTGAGTATTTTGGGATTTGTTTTCACACTTCCTTGGATTAAGAATAGGTGTGATCAATTGCAAAACATTGTAAAGAGTTGAACTCCAAGGAAATGGAAAAATGCAGGAATTACTGTAGCACTGCAGAACATGGACTTTGTTTCATTTTTTTAGGGGCTATGTAGAGGTGATAATGAGCCCAATTATGGGGGAAATGAAAGATAATATTGGAAACTAAATGTACTGGAAGTTTGGGGAGAAATGAAGAAGTTTTCGAGCTTCAATTTAATGTTTTAATTTCGGGATTTCCTCAGTTACTGTAGCAGTAGAATAAAGAGTGAACTAAAAAACATCAATATTTTCAAAAAGACTCTAATTCGATTCCATCGTCCCGATAGTTCGGGGTATATTTAAACTAATAAAAATGGTGCGGACAGGTGTCTAAGAGCCCGGATCCATCGATTATAAACTAAAAGCCGACATTTCGTAAACTCACGACTTGGGTAATTAAATGCATGTAATGCATCTGCATTGTTATGAAATGTTATGTGATGAATATTTATCATGTTTAGGACGTGGTGAGGTGGTCGAGGACTGGTGGAAAGCTCTGACTGGAAGGTCCTGGAAGCGAATAAGGTAGGATGTCGCACGGGTGCTGTGAGTATTTCTAACTCATAGTATTCTATTGATTCTTGTTGTTGTTGTGCTAGATGGATGTTGGAGTCCATCTTTTGATACCGACCGCTTCGGGTTGACATGTTATGCTTTTTGCATTTATCTAAGCTTGTATGTTCTGATATCATCTACTTTGAGTGTGATTTTCTATTTATGCTTGTTTGAGCTTTCTGATATTGCTCTGCTCAGTCTGTTGATACTCAGTTTGAGTATTCCTTCCTCCTACCCTGCTTGTGATTTGCTTCTAGCTAGGTAGGCTCTTGTACGGGAGGTTTGTGAGTATTCCTTCCTCCTACCCTACTTTGATTTTGTACTCTTATTTCCTCGAGAGGTTCCCAATACATATTCGAGATGGGTTTCCTCATATGTATAGGTTTTATATCTCGAGGAGATTGTTGCTTTCATGTTTTTCGTATGCATATTTGAGTAGAGTTACTCCTTAAATACGTATTGGCTTCCGATCTCGAGGAGATCACTGATTGTTATATATTCGAGATGTTGCTGCCTTGGATATATAGATATACCTGTTGTTAGGTATTCGTACTAGCAATCTCTTACGTACAGGCATGATACATCGGACGGATGCCCGGCAGAGGGTGTATAATATCTGGCCATGAGACCCCGGCAGAGGGTGTATAATATCTGGCCACGAGCACTCGGTGCTTCATCGGACGGAGGCCCCGGCAGAGGGTGTATAATATCTGGCCACTTGGCTCAGTCAGAGAGCGGTATTTTCTGGCCATGTGCACATGATTATTATAGCGCTATCCGGCTTAGGCCGAAGACGATGCTGATGGCATCGTTGATGTCGTAGACATCTTAGTATCACATATGCCAGAGATTGAGTACATCTGTGGATTTATCCACATTCCAGAGACTTGTTATTTGCTCGTGATGTTGTTTCACTTGCATATTTGCACTTGCTTTATTCTATTCTTTGCTTATGGCTTTCGCCACCTTTATTGATTTATGTGCAATCCTACTGGGCCTTTCTTTGGCTCATGCACTTGATTGCTTGTTGTTTTTTCCCAGGTGACGACGAGTAGCTAGGAGCGGGACTCAAGAGGGAGCTTCCGCGGGACAGCCTAGCACCGTCGGGAATATGTTGAGTTGAGGTCTGTGGGCCTCTATTCCTTTCTGAGTGAGGATTTCTTGTGTCATTCAGGACCTGTTAGGGTTTTGTGGTAACCTTATATATTTTCTTCCGCTGATTAATAATTTAAACTCTATATTGATTATCTGCTTGTGTTATTTAGCCTTGTGTGCTTCTAGGGGCGACCCTATAAGCACGCGGCGTTTGTTGCGTGGCCAAGGCCCGGGATCCGGGTTCGGGGCGTGACATATGCACTCTCCCTTATGGAGCCATGCACAAACAATGAGGCAGAATATGAAGCTCTCATAGCTGGTTTGGAATTAGCGATCAAAATGGGAATTTAATACATTCATATATTTGGAGACTCACAACTCATTATCAAGCAAGTCAAAGGAGACTACAAAATATACAAACTTGAACTTCTTAAATATTACAAGAAGGTCAAAGATCTAATGAAGAAAATCCCCCAAGTACAGTTAAGGAGGGTTTTATGATCAGAAAATGGAGAAGCTGATTCTTTGGCGAAAGTAGCAAAGGAGCTGGCGAGTCCAAACTTGAAGAAATCCATATCACCATACGAAATAGAAGGCCCATAAGTACGATCATTGATGATGTCGAAGAGGAAAGTGATAGAGGCAAAGCAGAAGTCTTCACCCTCGAAATGCCAGAGGAAGATTGGAGGTCTTCAGATAAAGCGAAGAACCCTAAGATTTACCCTCATAAATGATATATTATATCGCAGGTCATATGATCAGCTACTCTTGAGATGCCTTATTTCATATGAAGAAATTCAAGAAAATATGCATGATGTATAATCCGGAATATGTGGTGCACACCGATTCGGACCCAAGATGCGACTTAAGATTAAGCGCATGGGATATTATTGGCCAATCATGGTCAGAGATTGTATCGATTATGATAGAAAATGCCATCTATGCCAGATACATGGTAACTTTATTTATCAACATCCAAATCCTCTACACCCCACAGTCTCTTTATGACCCTTTGAGATATGGGGAACATATGTAGTCGGTCCCATTGAACCTCCATCATCTTTGGGGCACCGATTCATACTAGCTGCAATAGACTACTTCTCCAGATGGGCAGAAGCTATTCCGCTGAGAGAAGTGAAGACTGAAAATATTATCAAATTCTTCAGAGAGAACATCTTATACAGATTTGGGACTCCAAGGAGAATTATTTCAGATAATGGTCCCGCCTTTAGAAGCTCCAAAATTGGGAGATTTGCGCAGCATCACAACATAGATTGAAGATATACCTCTATCTATAATGCCAGAGCAAATAGGTTGGCAGAAGCATTCAACAAAACCCTCTCAAAGCTATTAAAGAAAGCAGTGTCTAAAAACAAAAAGGATTGGCATGAGAGACTCCCGAAGATGCTATGGGCCTATCGAACCACCTATAGGACTCCAACACAGTGTACACCATACTCTCTGGTGTTTGGAACTGAAGCGGTCCTACCCCTTGAAATCCAAATACCCTCATTAAGAATGGCAGTGTAGAATGAAATATCAAATGAAGATAATATTCGGCTTCGCTTGGATGAGTTAGACTCTTTTGACGAGAAAAGGATAGGAATATATAACATAATCGATCTTGAAGTCTACAAAGCCAAGATGTCTGAGGCCTACAACAAGTTAGCTCGATTTCGGACATTTAACAAAGGAGAGACGGTTCTTGTCCTTAGAAGGCCTATCATAACCAACAAATGGGCCGGGGGCAAGTTTAAAGCAAACTAGGAAGGTCCATATGTCATGGAGATCGTCCCCGAAGGAGGCGCATACCAGCTTATTGATGCTAACGGAGAAAGACCGATGCTACCCATTAATGGTCGTTTTCTAAAAAAGTACTATGCTTAATGTAAAAAATATTTGCCTATGATGGAACGTCTGGTCCCCTATAAGGGGTAGACTAGTCATGTACAATTGCACGTACTTCCTGAGGAAAAACATTAATTTTCATGTACTTTTGTATTGAATTCATTCAATGAAATAAAAAAGGCATATATTTGTCTACGACGGAACGTCCGGTCCCTTGTAAAAGTTAGACCGATCATGCATAATTAAAATGTGCTTATTGAGCCAAATACACTTACCACTTATGTTTTTCAAAAAAAAAAAAAAAAAAACGTTGATGCTTTGGTTTCAAGTATGCAGATGTCCCACTTATTATACAACGTTAGAGGCTCAAATATATGCATGATGATGACTCCAATCATTTGAATGCTTAAGTCCTTGACTATATACCATTATCACAATGCATTCATTAGTGATAGTCTTATCAATATTATTGGTTTAAAGATCAATATGGAACTTTGATGGATTTTATTGAGTTAATGGATTTTATTTCCCATGGTTCTTGATATTTGGAATTTATTCCTCTCACATTTATTATATAAAGAAAGTAATCATAGGCTTTTGACAGAAAGAACCAGATGAAAAAGGGCTGAAATAGAAGAAAATAAAGGAAAGTCGAATCATATTCATAAATCCTATATTCATAATAAATGTCTCAAAACCAACTACCAAAGCAAAAGAAAAGCTGAGAAAAAAAACAAAAAAAAACAAAAAAATGGAATTGGAAAGCCCTTCAATGCCCAATAAACTGCAAACACAACTTCTTTGCTTCCTCCAATTCTTCAAGCTATTTCTCTATCTAAAGTTTCTATCTCCTCTTTCAAAGTTTTTACCATATTTGAAATTTAGCGAACTTTGGATTGAAGTTGATTTATCGAATATGAAATTTCACAAGCTTCATTCTGAAGTTGATAGCATTCTGAAATGAGCTTCTAACACTTCTCCTTCTTAATGTTTGTAGCCAAATCCATATCATATTTATGTTGCTTTGACGCGGATTCAATATTAACATATACATCAGCATTAACACCATCGAGTTCTTTCATAGGGAGGGAGCATCCTTGATAATTCCTTCTGAAAGAGCTTGTCTCGAAGATGGAGAGCCGTCATCTTTTCGAGCAACCAAAATGATGAATAAAAACTCTTAATATTCATGTCTCTCTCTTTACAAAAAAAACCACCTCGGTCTTGCTTTGGTGGAGTTGTAATTCCAGCATCAACATCAGAGCCTTCACTTTCCGATTCCTCCATAGGCGTATGAGCATCTTCGGCAACATGTTGCAATATATATATATATATATATATATATATATATATATATATATATATATATATATATATATAGGTGACGACGAGGAGTAGGGTCGGGACTTTACGGGGACTTATCGAGTAGCTGACTTGGACTTGCTATATTTCTATTGGGTCTGCTTACCTCCTTTCATTTGTGTGTGTATGTGAGACTTGTATTCTCTTTGTTGTATGGACTACTAGTGGTGACTTGGATAGATCCTTGTTCCCCATGCTTAACATAATCATACCAATTGCTTCTAACATGTAATCTACATATTCATGAAGGGATTCTAAGCATGGAAACTAATATTCAAAGCTCTACAGGCACATCGATTTCATTGAAGCATTCTATCGAACATTTGATATGAAACTTCATGCAATTCAAAGATCTACACTACAATAGCAATATAAATCCTTGAATTTACATCCACATGTGTTAGAGATAATCACACACATGCTCAATGACATTATAGCCTTAAGACACAAGTTTTCAAACCACCAAGTTCTTAGAGGCATTTCAATAAGCATCTTATGGGCATCTATACTTTAGAATTTTCATGAAAATTCGGCGGCACCTCCTCTATTAATCGGGCCCCGAAAATTGTACAAACATTCACATTAACATCAATTAAACTAAATCATGATTTTCATATCATCCTACAAGCAACCAATCTCCTTAATCCCCCTAACATGGAAGCATGTAAGCAAGAGATTAATACAACACCTCCCCTATTTCTAGGGCTCCCAAAAATTATACAAACATGCGTCCCATTAATTCCAATAATCACACCAACAAACTAAGAGTTCATAACATACAATCATACATCAATCCCCCTTGATTTCCCCTCTAATTCACAACCTTATTAACACAATCCATCAAGAAAACATTAACAACCTAATACATGAATATAGAGCTTCTCCAAGTTCAACTCAAGAGGGAGGAAATGAACCTCGCCGGTGTTCGAACCTCACCGGAGAAAGGAGATAGGCTGCAGGCCGGAGCTACAAGGGGCTGCGGGGAAACCTCCGGTGGCGGTGGTGGCGCGGCGCGACATTTCAAAGAAGCGGCGCTGCACGCTGCTCAAAGGGAGGACATGCGTCCAGTCATGGGCGCAGTCGGCTCCCGCACGCAGCAAAATGCTCCTGTGGGGAAGGGCGGCAAAGGGGGGGGACGCTTAGCCTAGTGACTCACGGAGGGGAGGCGGCGCGGATGAGGGCTCAGCAGAGAGGAAAGCACGAGAGAGAAATGAGAAAAGGGGTTGAAGATGAAATGGAGAGAGAGAGAAATTTCAATTTCATTCTCTCTCCTCCCATACTTATAAAAAGAAATCCTCATTTAAATATTATAATTCTTTATAATACTTAAATCCAATTATTTAACTTTATCTTAATGTCTTTGATTATTTCCACTTATCCCCTAAGTTTTGTCACATCTCTATTAATTCATTTACTATAGCATATCTAAGTTAAAATTATTCATCCTATTATCCAAGCTTTATTTATGTCACACTTGGTTCATTAAATTACCAAGGTTTTAATTAACCATTTAAAATAAATCACTATATCACCATAGTATTTTGTCACATGTCTAAGTTTGTTAAAACTCATCACTCTCTTATGCTCGTGTTGGGCCCAAATCAAAATTGGTGGTCAATTCCCATTCCATTTTATTTACCTTATACATAAACTCTTGTTTATGAACTAATAACCCCCGATTTATTTTTCAGTAAGTTAAAAGTAATTACTAGAAAAACCGGGGCGTTACATCGAATATTTGTCCAATTCTCCTACTTAATTAATCTTGATTAATTAATACTTACGAAATCTCCCAATTAATTAACCGAGGTTATCCTTACCGTCCACCTCTAACTATTCTAAGTGTAAGCGGCCTAACCCATTAGAATTTTCCTTCGGCCCATTGGTTACGAGGTTGGATTTAAATTCATTAACCCTCGATTTTCCTTTAATGTGGCTTTAAAATAAATAATTTATTTCCCGTGTTAATTAATGTCATTAATTGTCGAAAATTTTCCGATTTATTCTCTTAGAAAATTCGGGGCGTTACAGGAACTGTAAGGAGTTGTTTAACAATCTTGGCTAAAGTAGGAAAAGTCTCTGTGTGTCTACTCCACAATTCCAAAATTAGAATTTGAACCTGCATTATCACCAACTCAAAAACTGTTGTTAGATATACTTCGAGCTCTGAATAGGAGCCTGATGTTCTAGGCTTCTTCCTCCTTTCTAAAATTTAGTTACCCTATTTAGTGAATTTCAAGGAGGATGGCGATAAAGGAGGCTCCACATCCACTTCATCATGTGTAGAAGGTGACGCAAGTACTTCACATAACTCATTACACAAAGTTCAAATTCTAGTAACTATTAACATTACATCAATATCTTCGGCATTAAACACCAACAAATCAAAATAATATGTCACGCCCCGAACCCGGGTCCCGGGCCTCGGCGCACGCGACAGACGCCGCGTACTTATAGGGTCACCCCTATAAGCACGCAAGGCTCAGTAACACAAGCAAATAATCAGTACATAGTTTAAATTATTAATCAGCAGAAGAAAATATATATATAAGATTTTTACAAAACCCCTAGTGTGTCCCGAATGATACAACTCTCACTCGTAAAAGAATGGAGGCCCGTGAAACCTCACTCAAAATATCCCCTAACGCCGCTTAGGGTCACCCCGGAAGCTCCCTCCAGAGTCCCGCCTCCTAGCTATGCCGGCCACCTGGGAAAACATCAAGCAACCAAGTGCATGAGCCAAAGAAAGGCCTAGTACGATCGCAATTTAATCAATAAATGTGGCGAAAGCCATAAGCAAGGAATAGAATAAAACAAGTACAACAAACGAGTGAAACAAAATCACAAGCAAATAACAAGTCTCTGGAATGTGGATAAATCCACAAATGTACTCAATCTCTTGGCATATGCGATACTATGATACCTCCGGTATCATATGATATCCTCCAGATATCATCTCGGATCTACGCCGGATAGCGCTATATCAATCATGTATACATGGCCAGATAGTATCGCCCTCTGACTGAGCCTCATGGCCAGATATTATACACCCTCTGCCCGGGCCTCCGTCCGATGGACCACCAAGTGCTAGTGGCCAGATATTATACACCCTCTATCGGGGCCTCCGTTCGATGTTTTATGCCTGTACGTAAGAGATTACTTGTACAAATACCTAACAACAGGTATACATATATATCCAAGGTAGCAACATCTTGAATATATAATAAGGTCAATGATCTCATCGAGATCGGAAGCCAATACGTATCTAAGGAGTAAACTCCACTCAAATACGCATAAGAAAACATGAAAGCAACAATCTCCTCGAGACATAAAGCCGATACATATGAGGAAACCCATCTCGAATATATATGTATTGGGAACCTCTCGAGGAAACAAGAGTACAAAAATCAAAGCAAGGTAGGAGGAAGGAATACTCAATGCAAAGAATAAAATATCAACAAACTGCTATGGAGTACCACCCCCCTTGACCATTCCAAGTGCAACTAGAATGCCAGAGGGTACTCCACTAGCCATATGCCATGGAGCATCACTCCCACTAGCCATATTCCATGGAGTACCACCTCCTGGCCATCTCACAAGAATACAAGAAGAATGTCAAGGGCTACTCCCTCAAAGCAAATCATATCAGTACATACAAGCTCAGACAAATGCAACAAGCATAACATGTCAGCAGACAGAGCAAGTATTAAAAGATGGACTCCAACATCCATCTAGCTCAACAACAAATGTAAATCAAATGTAATACTATGAGTTAGAAATACTCACAAAGACCTCAAGGAGAGCCTACCTTTTTCGCTTCTAGGACCTACCCAGGTCTGAGCCTTCCCCTCTGGTCCTCGACCACCTCACCACGTCCTAAACATGGTAAATGTTCGTCACATAACATTTCATAACAATCTGAATGCATTGCATGCATTTAATTACCCTAATCGTGAGTTTACCGAAATGTCAGCTTTCAATTTATAACCAATGGATCCGGGCTCATAGATACCTGCCGCACCATTTTTATTAGTTTAAATATACACCTGAACAATAGGGATGATCGGAATCAAATTCCGAGGCTTTTTGAAAACATTGAAGTTCTTATTCCACAATTTCATTACAAAATACAAAGAACTAACTAAACCATGAAAGGGAACCCTCAAATTGAAGCCCAAAATATTTACTATTCCCTCCCAAACTTTCAATACAATATCTTCCCAATATACACTTTCATTGTGATCAAAATTGGGGTTCATTACCAACACCACATAGCTCGTTTAAACGAACTAAATCCAATGTCTTGTAGTGCTACAGTGATTCCTGCAAATTCTTTCACTTGGAGTTCAATTCTCTTCAATAAATTTCTAATCCTTGACATCATGTGTCTGGATTTATCACATATTTCTAATAGTCATTTTCATAATGTTATGCACACATCTCTAATTACACCTGAACCATAATCATATCACCAGGTCCTACAGTCATCAACACTCTATAAATACATGTACATAAGATTAAGTAGTGTCAACCTTTGTCACATATCAAGATTCAATTCTTAATTTCCATGTGAACACCCACACATTAAAAGCTATAAAACTTTCGAAGTCTCAAAATCTAGTCGATCTCAATGTTCAAGATCATACCTTAAACCCCAATCTATTTCAACAAAACAAATCAACCAACCAAATAAATCGTACTAAATTATACACAAGCATGGCCATCATACAACAACTAGAATTTAAGGAATCATCCACATACAATCTATGCCATCCAAGACTGTTAAATTCATAACCCTAAACCCCCAATTAATCATATTTAGTAAAGGTTCACTCTTCTAAAACCTAGAAGCATGAAAACATGATATCTAGGATTTAATTAGGGTATTATCTCCTATAATTTTTCATGAAAATTCGGCGGCACCTCCCCTAATTATAGGGCCCCAAAAATTATACAAACAATCACCATAATTACCATTAAACATACTCATGATTTCATAATCATCATACAAGCTAATAACCCCCTTTAATCCCCCTTACTCTCCCTCATTTCACAACCCTAATAATGCTATCAAAATCATGAACTCTTCCCTCAAATTTTCCAAGCAATCAACCCCAATTAGCTCATGCCCTAACTTAAGAACACAATATAGGGTTTCCCCTCACCTTCCAACTCACAAGAGGGAGGGCAACTCGTCCGCAAATGGGCGTGTATGTGGTTGTGCGGGCGGCTAAGAGCCGGAGCACCCGCTGCCCGGGTGGGCGGGACCGCCGCAAGACAGCGTAATGGCGCGGTGTCGCCAACGTGGTCAAGAACCGGACGGCCAGTTCTGAAGGCACCGGCGTGGGCGCATGAGGGCGGACAAATGAGGCTGGGCTCCGGCGCATGAGGCTCCAAATGGCGGCGGCAGAGTTCGAAAGCAAGACGGCGCTTAACGAAAAGTAGAGAGAGAGAAATGGAAGATGAGGACGCAGTTGAGAGTGAAATCGAGAGAGAGGGAGAGATAGAAATGAATCCATTTCATACTCTCTCTCTGTCTTTCTTTACTTGTAAGAGCAAATAATAATTTTTCTTTTTTTCTTCTTTTTTTCTTTTTCTTTATTTAATATTATAATTCTTTATAATATTTAAATTCAATCATTTAACTTATCTTATCATCTCCACTATTGTTACATGGCTACTATTCATTCACTGTAAATGAATTCATTACGTGGGCCCATCAAGCTATTTATTCTTTTCGGCCCACATGCCCGACCCAAATCATGAAACTCGGGTCAATGATTCCAAAGTGCCAACGCGTGTATTGTAGTATCACGGCCTGCCTTTTCGCCCCACTGCACCCACCTTTCTGACTTGAATCTTTGTCTGTTTTCTTTTCTCAATATTTAATCTGGATTAATTAACATTTTATTAATATGGCTCGATTAATACTTGAAATTTTTCCGAAATTTCATTGCTTATTATAGTTAAATTTCCATTTAATAAAATTCTGAGAATAATAAATAAAATTCTTATTTATTTTGGGGCGGGTTTTACATAATAAGTGTTCAACATCTCTATTAAACCTTCAAATTTACATCTAGGATCAATAACCATAGTAGTAAGATAAATATCGGGAATAGTTTTATAATAACTCAACCATTTTTCTCTCATACCATAAACCGCATCATAAATGGGAGGATGTTTGAGTCCCTCCATTAAAGCACCACTAATATTTATTGCTTCAATTAAAAATTGATGAGAAGTTTGTTTGTATACAATACTAAATGTATGAGTAGCATCATTAAAACCATGAAAAATATCTAAAATAGTAGAAGATATTTCCCATTGGGTTGGCAAAAGAGTATGTTGTGCAATATAAGTAGATGCAAAAGAACACAATTAATGTCTATACTCATAAGATTGACCAAGTAATTTAAATGTTGAATTCCAACGATTAGAAATATTGTAAAATCCAAGGATTTTATGGAAATAAAAACATGCTTAAATTCCTTTTAAATTGGAATATTAAATGAAATTTTCCTAAGGAATTAAATGATTTAATTAAATGGGAGAAAGTGGGAATTTATAGGCAAAAACCCTAACTAGGGTTAATGGAGAGTCCGGAAGACCTTTTGGTAATTTTGGGAAATACCAAGGAATAAAAGTGAAATTATTATCTCTCTCAGTGTTGGACAAAAGTGTAATATAAAAAGAGATAGGGATCTTTTGATAATTTTTGAAGCGAACGGCTGAGATTAGAAAATCTTAGATTGTAACGCCCCGACCCGGATCCCGGGACCTCGAGCACGTCAACAGACCGGCCGTATTAAAGAAGAGATAAACTCAACTCGAATACAAGGCCTAATATTGTGATAAGCAGATAACATTCCATAAATTAAATAAAACTCGTGTTCCAAGGAACATAGAGTCAACAGGGTCCATAGGCCCTAAAATAGTCAGGTCCCTATACGGGTCCTACAAATAACAAAGCTCATAAAATAAAAGATAAAGGAGACTCCTAAAACCTCTGGTCTCCCCAGGTGTCCTCCCTCCCTCCTCTCCCTCCTAAACCCCTAATCAGAAAAGAGGAAAAGAGAAAACACATGAGCCTCAAAGGAAAGCCCAAGTAAGTACCCCCGCAGTCACAAAGTTGTCATGAATAGGAAATATGATGCTTAATCTAGATCATAATATCAACAATAAAGTCCTAGGAGTATACCACAAGCAAGTCAAAGGTAACGACCCTCGATATGTAAGCCCTCTAAGCCTGTGGGTGAGTTCTAAGAGAACTCAAAGTTTACTCCCTACCAAGATGTCCAAATTTTTGATATAAATATCACCTAGATGGTCGCTTGACCCTCCAAATACAAGTCGGGTAGAACTACCTCTCCTTCAGTGTTAACACGGCCGCAGGTACCATGCCCATCGACAGTAAGACCTCCAGAGATTTGCTTCTCTCGGTGAGGTCTGCCAGAAGGTCAGGGGTCCTAACCTCAACATTCCTAAATTGGAGCTTCCCTAGCTCCACCGAGTCCCGCAAAGAGAATATAGCAAACAGGGACACCAACGCCCCTAAACAAACACACATGCTCAACATGTGATTCAAAATATAAGATATGAACAACATGTATGGCATCGCAAAGGTATGTAATAAGAATACATAGCAAGTCCAAGAAATCCTGCTATCGGGTGAAAACTAGGCAAGTGAATCCTTACCTTAGTTCAAGAAACTAGAAGTCTTTCTAGTCCTTTTGTGCGTGCCAACAACTCCCCCGAGAGTATCCGCATATAATGGTTTTATTAGAATCATTGTTCCAATAATTTCTATCTCTAAGTGTCCATGCATGCCTAACGCCCTTGTTGGGCTTAGGCCCACTAACGGGTCCTAGGGACCATCTCTGGGTTACCGGCCCTTATTCCCGCTTTCAGTTGTCCCTTAGTTGACTTTTGGTCCTACCTTGGTCAAACCTAGTCAACTTCAGCCTATTTGTCGAGACCGACTCTTATTAAGTCATTTTAGTTGAGTTGGGCCTAGTTAAATCGATCTTAACCCCTTTTTACTCTAGAAGGGCATTTTGGTCATTTGGCAACCTTTTGACTCTAAGGTTTTAGGCTCCACCTTGTTTAGGGTTTATTAGTCCTTTTTGAATTTATTTAGCTTCCTTACTAAATAATTCTTATCACTCAACCAATTGTCCAAATTTAAGAAATTAATTAATTAATTTCTATTTATTTCATTTCAATATTTCATAATAATTATTAATTATTATGTCACACACCCATAGTTCCATATAGTTACCGAACTATACAGCTATTTGGTTAATAGTATCATTACTATTAATAGAGACACCACCTATTTAATTGTCACACTAAGGTTTTAATCTTTATTTAAAACCTTAAGTTTCCTAATTATTAAATTATGAATAAAGATTTCAGAACCTAATAATCATCACAAAACCTAAGTTTCATTACCAAAGGAAAATATACACTTTATTTGATTAATTGAATATGTGTCACACTTTCCAATCTCTCGAACAAATTAATCAATAATAGCCGCTACCAATTATTTGTCACTATCATTTAACTAGTATCTTAGTCCATGAGAGGAAAAATAAATGGATTTATTTTGTCACACTAAGTTAATAATTTATTAACTTTTATTTAATGTCACAAGTCCAAAGTTCCCCATTTTAATACCATGCCTAGCCAATTATCATTTATAATAATAATCAACTAATGTTTTTAGTTAAAAAGAGAGGAAAATGAATAAATTATTTTAATTAACTAAATTGTTGTCACACACCTAAGTTAATAACTAAAATAACTAAATTAATACCTTTTATTTAATTTAATTATTTCATTTTATTTCCTTCTCCCTCACCCTAGCGTCTTCTCCTTCATGTACCACCTACCGCGGACCACCTGGATCATTATCGACTCCACCGAGGGACGCTGGCCGAAGCTCCTCCTCGCACCGCATGCACCGCCTCTATCCCCGGATCCTTTTACAGCCTCCACCTCCAGAAAAGGCTTGCTCCTCTCTCAGGCGAAGCTTCATCGGAGGAGATTGCCGAGATGGCAACTCCTCGCTGAGAGCTCCCTTCGCCTATCAAGGGTACCGGGAGTTTCGCTCGGCTTCACGCTCTCCGCAGCGCATCAACTCCACCGCCCCCTCTAAGCGCCTCCACTAATGTTTACCCTGCTCCTCTCCCATGAAGCTCTAACTATAGCTCGTAGACATTTAACACGCAAATTAAAACAGGAGAGAGTTCCTACCGTGGTCGCGATTCTCCGGTGGCGACGCGGTGGCCGTAAGCTCTCCCCACGGCCAAAAGCTCTTCTCCGACGCAGGCTCACCGGAGTTCCTTACTTCCTCGCCGTTGGTGTACAAGACGTGAGAAGAGAGCCTCCTTTTATAGCCCTCCAGAAGTAGACGAACAGATGGGTAATGTAGAACGCCACGGCAGCTCGCCGCCTTCCACGCCAGTAACGGGCGGCGAGGGCGGCGAGGCTCGCGCAGCCGCATTCTGGCCCGTGGAGGAGATGGGCTGTCTCGGGATCGCCATTCTGTCGTCAAAGGTGATGATCGGTTGGATTACATCCAACGACTTGGATTATGTTAGGAGATCTCGAATCTCACACTCACCAGATCAACGCTCAGGATCAAAATATAACCAACGGCCAGATCTTCTTAGTTTATTTCAAGATCGCGACCCATCTCTAGATGAGTGGTTATAGAGAGCCCTCATCGTGGGTTCACCTCCACCATCCCACCCTTCATTGCCTCGAATCTGATCCGTGATCAGATAGATCTCTTCTAGTGCTGACACGTGGCTCCATGTGAGCCATTATAATGCCTCGCGATTTAACACGACATGAGATAATTTAATCTCAACCGTTGATTCTCTCTATTAGGGTTTCTCTCCCAAAAATTAATGAGAGGTCCCTAACATTCTTTAAAATCACACTTAGGTCCAAGACTGTGAGAGAGGGAACAATTCTCGTTTAGTCCCTCAACTATTTCAAAATTACTATTAGGTCCCTACAAACCCCTTAATAATAAATCATTTAATCCCACAATAACGCTAATCTCGGGAAATAAATAATTTAAATGTTTTTCTCAAGGAAATAACAAAATATTTATTTCCAAAAATTCATGGATTTTACATAGATTGTGTTAGATCTCGAGGCATTATAACGATGCTCATGGAGCCACATGGCAAGCGGGGATTTAATCTATCTGATGATGGACCGGATACGAGGCAAGATGTGAAGAATGAGTGGGGTTGACCCTATGGTACGGGTTGATGTGAACCACTCATCGTTTGATCGTTTCGAATTCGAGGCGATGAGAGGATATCGGACCATTGATCGTAATGAGATCTCGACCGTTGGTTGAAGCTGGGTTTTGGATCCGAGGACTCAGGATTAAATCCTAGCCGTTAAAAACAGTCCAGAGATCGTGGCCGCACATCCTCGGAGCGCCAATCCGGAGGCACCCCTTCCCTCTCCCTCAGCCCGCAACGGCTGCGCGAGCTCAGCCTTCACTCCCATCCGTTACGCCCGAGGAGGCCGGTGGCTCGGCCAGAAAGCCGCTATGGGTGGCCGCCGCTCGCCCCGCCAATGGGGGGCTATATAAGGGGCAGTGAACCTCCATGTTCAAAGACACCAAAGCAGCGAGCTCACCGCTTTTCCAAAGGAGGTGACAAACGGGGAGAAGACGAGGTTCTCCGGTGCGGAATTGTTCCTTTACGTCCACGGTCGAGTGCACGACCGTTAAGGTTGTTCTCAGGCGGAGCAGAAGACCAAGTCTCCAAGGTGAAGGAGGAGAAGCACAGAGGACGCGACCGAGCTCGACGGAGAAGACGGTAGTGCACACAGATAGACGGGAGCCTCTGTAGCGCCGGTGATCGTCTTCAGCTTATCGGTAAGTACCGTCACCCTCCCGTGTAGTTTATAGAGGTTTGCATGTGTTGTTTAAATGACGGTGAGGCACGTCGGAGAGTGCGGTTCACGCGACCAAGAGCTTCAGAGGTTTCGGAGGCCGGCGGCGCTCTGGAGGAGCCGGCCGTAGTCGTGAGACTCTCAGCGACGGGGACCGAGCACGGGCAGGTGCTCGGAGCTTGCCGGCGATGAAGACTGGTGATGGTGGCGCTCAGTCGCGCGAAAGAGAGAAGAGAGAAACGAAGAAGAAGAAGAGAAGTAAAAATAATAATAATAATAATAATAATTAATAAAGCAAAATATATATAGAAAATGATAATAATAGTAATTATTTAGTTAAATTTGTTAATCACAGAATTAGTGGTTAACAAATTGAAAATGAATTTATTTTAATTCATTAATATGTGACAAAAATAAAACTTAGTTATATTAGTTGGGTGAATTAACCAATTTAATTAAATTGGTACAAGATTTTTAAATGAATAAATTGGTGTGACAATTAAGTTAGGGAGCAAAGGTGAATTAATCAATTTAATTATTTAATTAAATTGGTGAGGAAATGTTTTTGATAAGTAAGCTAGCGTGACAATTATATTGTCGTCAAAATAAGAAAGTTGAAGGAGAAATAAGCCGGAAAATTACTTAAATAATTTGTTAATCATAATTAGTAGTTTATTAGCTAATTATTTGATGAGACAAATTGTAACGCCCCGGTTCTCTTTGTGAATATTGTATAAATAATAAATAAATGCCGGGGTTACTAGTAAATAAATGCTGTTATAGTTTCTTATTATTAGCAAGGGAAATGTATCACAGTAATGAGAGATGATTAAACTTTTATTACTTAGGCTTGTGACAAGTTAATTAGAGGACAATGGGCTTTGAAGCTAAGGTGGTTGTCATGTTAATGGGCGGGGCTAATTTGGTCATTAGAAATGAGTGGAAAGGAGCTTGCTGGTCAACAAGCTGGAGGTGGAGCTAAAGGTGGTTGTGGCTACTGCATGTGCAAGGAAAAGAGTGTCTTCCACGCAGCCTCGCCAGATGGAGGCGTACTCAAGTTAAGAAGGACCGCAGCTGCTCCTTGGTGGGAGACCTCCTCACGCCAAGCACTCACCCGCCCCTAGTTCTCAACTCCAACCACCCGGCCCTTTGTCCCCACGGGCAATACCGCCGGCTCTTAGCTTTTCTCGCTCCTCCTCCTGCCTCAGAGTTCCTGGCCAGCCTCCCGATTCCAGCTCACGAAGTTGAGTTCCGGCCAGCAGCTGAGCTCATCCGGCGGTTGGGTTCCGATCGGCGCTGGGCTTGATCCCCAAAGAAAACAAGCTTCTGCAAGGTATACACTTAGTTGAAAGATGAGGCTCAGTGTAGTGTTGAAGTGTTGATTGTTTTGAATTGGAGCTTTGAATTGGTGATTGTGAGCTTGTGTTGTTGATGTCCTGTGTTCGTTGTTGGTTGTGTTGAAGGAGTTTGTGCTTGCTGTCCTTGTGTTTGGATGTTGTACTAGCTGCTGTAATAGAGCGTAGCTTGTTTTGTAGTCAATTGGAAATGAGAAATCAAAGAGGAGAGGGGCTCGGTTGAAGTTTAGTACGCCCAGCAAGTGTTCGTTGTTATGTCAATGAGAAGATTTGTTTGTGAATGCTTTGCACTAATGAAACGTTTTAGAGAATAATGGGGTCAGAGTTATCAAGTCCCTTTCTTAGTTTTTAGTACTATGCTTGATGATTAATCGAATTTAGGAAAAACTTTTATTAAAGGTCTTATATTGTAATTCTTAGTTAAATACATTGTGATTCCTAGTTAAGTACATGAGTGTTGAGAATTAAGTTTGAGTAGTGGGTCTTAAGCTAGTTGGACTTAGGCACATGGATTATTGGAAGGAAAATTAATAGTATGATTTCATAAGTTCATGAAAAATAAACTAGTGTTAATTTAGTTATAATTGTGATTACTAGGAAAAGAAAAGGGCAAGACGGGATCTTCGGGAGGTCCGAGTCAGACTTGACTTGCTTAGGACTTCAGGTGAGTGGACCTACTGTACATTCTCGTATTTGATCGTGATTTATCGAGTTTTCATTTATATTTTACAAATATGGTTTTGTTCCGGTTTTGAGAATGGTTTTGGTTGTTTACAGTTATTGTGGAAATAAGTTTTCTGCATATGATTAGCTGTAGATCATGGAGATTGATATATGATCGGAGCATCGATTGTTGCATCCTGTTAGATGATCCTTGCTATGCATGCGTCTCGCTGAGTCGAGACCAGCGTGATACCGAGTCGGGGAAGGGTTTTACTTGCTTTCAAAATGAATTTCTAGCATTAAAACCTTGTTTGCAAAATGTATTTATTATAAAAACCCCTTTCCAACTCTTTGGAGTGCTCGGTACCACGAGTGAAGACCCAGACTGAGGGAGACCTCACGGCTTCACATATGTGCCTAGACTGGGGGATACCCCATGGCCTATTATCTGAGATCCTAGCAAGTGATCCTTCAGTAATGCAATCTCTCGATAGACGCTCACTAATTTGGAACATTCATTGAGACGTAGACAGGCATGGTTTTGATTAATGACTTTTCGGAGTTTTCACATGCATTGAGGAATTAGTGCTCATGCTTACCTGCTTTACTGTCTTCTTACTTGTATATGTGTACAGTCTATTTTCTATATACATGCTTGTAATGCGCAGGTCTTACTCGACCTGACAGTAGGGGTCACATTTCACTGAGCTCTGTAGCTCAGTCCCTTTTTCTCACCCACCTTGTGCAGGTAGCAGACAAGAGTCCGGGTAAAGGCTAGACACGGTGTGATGTAGAGGACTCTTAGATGGCTCTGGCGTCCTGTAGTAGCTACATGTGTTCCGCACTCTGTAGATATTTATACTCTACTTTTGGAGACTAGACACAGACGTGTAGTCTGTGGAGTGATGTACCAGTTGGGACTCTCCTCTGGGTTGAGCTCTTGACTTATTATGTTTTATAATTACTGTCTCCAGATTATTCCGCAGGTTTTTACTTTCAGATTTGACAGCCTTGGGCTCGGGACACCCTCTTGAGCTTGCTGGTGTGACACGTGTCCCTATTGGGATTGGGGTGTTACACAAATTAAAAGGTGGGGTTTAGTTTATTGAAGTGTGACAACTATTTGCTCTACATAAGACGAGTCAGTGAATGATTTAATTAGATGGAGATTTGATTAAATCGATTTAACGAGAAATTGACAATTTCGTACCAAGATATTTAGATGTATCACATCTAGGTGAATTAACCGATTTTCTTGTTAACTTAGAATGATCAAATCCGATTGATAAAATTTAATTGGAGAAAAATGAAAATCGGATATAATAATTAATTAAAAGGGGTTTAATTAATTATTTCGGTAGAAAAAAAAGGGCACAAGTAAGCCAAATTGTTTAAAGGGCTTAGAAGTGGGCCCAATTCAACTAAAATGACTAGAGATGGTCAAGTAGGGTTCAGACCCGACAAATAAATGTGGAGTTGACTAGGTTTGACCAAGTTGGGTCTAGGGTCAACAAGAGGATATGGAAACATAGGATAAGGACCAAGCTAACTGTAGAGATGGACTTAAGACCCCTTAGTGGGCCTAGACCCAACAAGAACGTTAGGCATACATGTATAATTAGAGATATAAGGGTTTATTAGAAATTTGACTCTAATAGGAACCCTGTATGCCAAATACTCTCGGGGAGTTGTAAGGCACTCACGAGGAGACTAGAAGGGCTTCTAGTTCCAACAGGAGATAAGTATACTTGCCTCGTTCCTACCCGGTTTCGGGTATTATTTGGACTTGATTTTGCTTATGCATCATTGATGTCATACATGCGTCATTATTTATTTTGGAATCCTGTTGAGCATGTATGTTGTTTTCGAGATGTTGGTATCCCTGTTTGTTGTGGTCTACTGTCCGGACTCAGTGGAGCGTGGGGGCTCCGGTAGGGAAATGTTCAGGGACAGGACCCCCTAGCATTTCTGTTTGCCTTGCCAAAGAGGCAATTCTCTAGTGGTCTTACCCGTTTGTGGGCATGGTACGCTGACCGTGTTAACACGTATGAGAGGTAGTTCTACTGATTTATGACCGGAGGGTCGAACGACCAGAAGGTCGTGCTTACAGCAAGTAGCTAGACATACTGACCGGGAGTGATCCTTGAGTTTTCTTTGAAACTCATCACAGAGCTCGTGGGCTTCTGTTATCAAGGGTCGTACCTTTGGATTGTTTCCGGTATACCCCTAGAGTTGAGTTTTCATGAGATTGTGATCTTTTATTTGACATATCATTTTCTTATGTCTTTTTGGCCTGCAGGGGTACTTACTGGGCTTCCCATTCGAAAGCTCATGTGTTTTGCTCTTACTCTTTTTTACAGATTCTGAGGTTTAGGGGGTAGAGCTGAGGAGAGATCATTAGGAGATCCGAGGTCTGGGGGTCTCCCTTATCTTTTATTTTGTGAGCTGTTTACTTTATGTAGGACCCGTATAGGGATCAGACTTTGTATAGGGCCTATGGACCCTTATGACTCTATGTAAGACCCGCCCCGAAATAAATAAGAATTTTATTTATTTATTTTCAGGCTTTATTAAATAGTAATTTAATATGGTAAGCGATGAAATTTGGGAAAATTATAAAGGGACTAATTAATCCAGATTTGATCAAGTACTAATCAAATCAAATTAATTACTGAGAAAAACAGACAACTATTTAAATCCAAGGAAAACGTGGACCTGGTCGGGGACGGAGACAGACCCCGTGAGGTTTCAGTACACCCGTGACACAGGAATCATTGACCGGGATTTTAGGATCTTGGTCGATGAAGTATGAAAAAGATAATATCAATTTAAGTTGATGTGACGTAAAGTGGTGGGATCGATTAATTAATTGTGATCTTTTTATGAGATTAGTTGATTAATTGAAAATAAATAAATGAATATGGTGTGACAAATAGTGGTCAATTGAATGAAATAAAAAGCTTGGTAAATTACTAAAGTTAGGGATTTGATAATTGTAAGGAACCCTATTATTATCATGACATAATGGTAACAAGGAAAGTAGGCTTTAATATATATGTCATGATGAAGACTTAGGTTAAAAAAAAAAAGAAAAAAAATCAATTTCAATTGAAGAAGAGCGTCATCGTGCTGAGCCTCCTCTTCTTCATTTTCACCTCCTTCTTCACCCAAACAACGCCTCACTGTCGGCCAGCCTCACCGGCGAGCCTCGCCGCGCCCGACCACCCCACGCCACAAGACACATCCTCAGCCCACACTGCGCCCGGCCGGGCCGCCGCCAACTCCTCCACGCAGCCCCTCTCCCGCCGCAGACCACACGCGCCGCCACAACGCCACCCCTGCCTGAGCGCCACCGCCACTCCGCCTTGTGCCTGCCGCAGCCCCTTTCTTCTCCATTGTTCGGCTGCCTCCTTTCGTGCGACGCCGCCGCCGATCTGCAGCCCTGTCCACCACCCTCTTCATTCCCCTTCGACAGTGAACTCCTTGGGGGTAAACCCTATCATCAACTAGTTAATTGAAAATTAAAGTTGAGAAAAACCCTAATTAAATTCATGAATTTAGGGTTTGGAATTGGGTGTTGATATTCATGTGTAGGTTGTGAGAGATTAGGGATTTAAGGGGATAAATGATGGATTAATGACCAAAAAAAATGTTAAAGCATGTATGATGTTGTTTTGATTGTATGTTATCAACTCTTGTTTGTTGGTGTGATTATTGGAATTAATGGGATGCATGTGTGTATAACTAGAACCTCCAAGGTTCATGGATGTTATGTCTTGTTTTAGAAATGAGTATGCCCATATGGTGTTTGATGAAATGCCTCTATGAATTTGGTTGTATGAAAACTAATGTTATAAGGTTGGAATGTTATGCGACATGCATGTGATTGATCGAGTTAACTAATTGTAAATGTTGTAGATGTAGAGAGCATGAATGCTTGTACAATTCGGGAGCTTAGAAATAGAGGGGACTATGTCGAAATGTGTTTTGAAAATCAATGTTACCCATCTTGTAGTTGTAAAAATGCCTATGATGGTTATGTTGTTTAATTGAACTTGAGCTATTAATAACCCTTGTTGTTGTTTGGATTAAAGAAAATAAATACTAAACCACGTTTTCTAATAATGATTTTGGCTAGATTATGATAAGAAGAATACAAAGATGATGGAGTTAACTTTAGAAATTTTGTTATGCTATAGATATATGAATATGAGGACCCATTCTTGGGTAGATTAAGCATTAAGCACTAAGTTATAGTAGAAGGGTTGAAAGGTCTTTTTGCTCATAAGGTTGTTGGTTAAAAGCTAACGTTTCGGGGTTGTTGGTAACCTAAGAGTTAAGTTGTAACTAATTCATGAGAAGGCTAGGTTCATGAAGAAATTATCCACGAAATTCTAAATTGAAAGTCTATTAAGAGTTAGAGGAAAGTAGCACAGAATTACTACATGCAATTACCTATTTGTAGAGATGTCTCTATGAACAAATTGGTTTGATGGTGTGTATAATTTTATGATTTCAAGATCAAGGAAATTGTGATGAATGTGTTGTTGTATTAAGAATAAACATGCCTACGTATTGTTTGAGAAATGCAAGTATTGGATTCCAAGTTTAGAAATTTATTGAAAAGAATTGAACTCCAAGTGAAAGGAATTTGCAGGAATTACTGTAGCACTGTAGAACATGGATTTTTGTTCATTTTTTTAAGGGCCGTATAAGAGATGATAATGAGCCCAATTATGATGGAAATGAAAGACAATATTATGAATATAATATACCGGGAGATTGGAATGGAATGGTGAAGGTTTGGAGCTTCAATTTGAAGTTCCAAGTTCATGTTTTACGTGGCTCTTTGAGGCTGCCGAATGAAGAGTGAACTATAGCTCAAATGATTTCAAAAAGACTCAGAATTTGATTCCGATTGTCCCGATAGTTTTGGTGTATATTTTAACTAGTAAAAATGGTGCGGGCAGGTATCTAAGAGCCCGGATCCATCGGGTACGAATTTAAAAGACGACATTTCGGTAAATTCACAAGTAGGGTGATTTAATGCATGTAATGCATTCCTTTTGAAATGAAATGTTATGTGACTATCATTTACCATGTTTAGGACGTGGTGAGGTGATTGAGGACCTCAATAGAAGGCTCGGACCCGAGTAGGTCCTGGAGGTGAATAAGGTAGGATGTCGCATGGGTGCTGTAAGTATTTCTAACTCATAGTATTCTATTGATTCCTGTTGTTGTTGTGCTAGATGGATGTTGGAGTCCATCTTTTGATACCCCGCTTCCGTCATTGACGAGGTTATGCTTGCTGCATTGTTTAAATTGTATACTCTGATCAGATTTGCTCTGCTTTGAGTGTGATTTTCTATTTATGCTTTGCTTGAGCTTTCTGATATTGCTCTGCTCAGTCTGTTGATACTCGGTTTGAGTATTCCTTCCTCCTACCCTGCTTGTGATTTGCTTCTAGCCAGGTAGGCTCTCGCACGGGAGGTTTGTGAGTATTCCTTCCTCCTACCCTACTTGTGATTTTGTACTCTTATTTCCTTGAGATGTTTCCAATACATATTCGAGTTGAGTATCCTCATATGTGTTGGCTTTACGTCTCGAGGAGATATTTGTTTTCATGTTTTCATATGCGTATTTGAGTAGAGTTTACTCCTTAGATACGTATTGGCTTCCGATCTCGATGAGGTCACTGATCATTATATATTCAAGATGTTGTTGCCTTGGATATATATGTATACCTGTTGTTAGGTATTAGTACTATCAATCTCTTACTTTCAGGCATGATACATCGGACGGATGTCCTGGCAGATGTCGTATAATATCTGGCCACCAGGCCCCGACAGAAGGCGTATAATATCTGCTCACGAGTACTTGATGCTCTATCGGACTGATGCCCCGGCAGAGGCGTATAATATCTGGCCACCTGGCTCAGTCAGAGCGTGGCATTTTCTGACCATGTGCACATGTTTTCTATAGCATTATCCGGCTTAGGCCGAAGACGATACCGGTGGTATCGTTGATGTCGTAGACATCTTAGTATCATATATGCCAAAGATTGAGTACATCTGTGGATTCATCCACATTCCCGAGACTTGTTATTTGCTTGTGATGTTGTTACTATTGCGTACTTGCACTTCTTTTATTCTGTTCTTTGCTAGTGGCCTTCGCCACCTTTATTGATTTATTTGCGATCCTACTGGGCCTTTCTTTGGCTCATGCACTTGATGGATGTTTTTCTCAGGTAACAATGAGGGGTAGGGTCGGGACTAGACGAGGACCTGACGAGTAGCTAGGAGCGGAACTCAGGAGAGAGTTTCCGCGGGACAGCCTAGCAGCGATGGGAATATGTTGAGCTGAGAATTGCGGGCCTCTATTAATTTCTGAGTGAGAGTTGACATTAGGGACCTGCTAGGGTTTTGTATAAAACTTTTTTTTATACCCTTATACATTTTCTTCCGCTGATTAATAATTTTAACTCTGTTTTAATTATCTGCTTGTGTTACTGAGCCTTGCGTGCTTATAGGGGTGACCCTATAAGTACGCGGCGTCTGTCGCGTGCGCCGATGCCCGGGACCCGGGTTCGGGGTGTGACACTCTATGTTCCTTTGAACTTGAGTTTATTTTTTATTATGGATTGTTATTTGATGTATCACATTTAGGCCTTGTATTTGAGTTGAGCTTGTCTCTGCTTGAGTACGGCAAGCAGTTGGCTGCTGACGTGCTCTCGAGGTCCCTTTGAGGATCTGGGTAGGAGTGAAAAATATCTTTTGAAAAATGTTTTGGTTTCATTCCATTTTGTTTACAAAACTTTCCCCATTCTTTCAGAACGTGTGGATGCACCCAAATATATGAAATTACTTTTCTTATTGGAGATATATGTTGATTGTAACACCCATTTCGCTAATGAAACAGATGTCACAGAGCCTGGGCCAGGAGTGCACCCAGCCCATAAGCTCTACAGTTAAACCTGAAATCAAAGATCATGTACTCTAAACAAGGTTCATATGATCTAACATAACCGGTTACACACCGGGAGTCATATTCAGATAAGCGTCATAATAGAGTACATCACACAGATTCATGAGCAACTACCGCCCCAAATACAGCGGAATAAAAACATAATTAAAGTTTAATACAACCCAACAACAATAAACACAAAAACAGGTACGCCAGAGCCATCTAGACCTCGATCTCTGCTCGAGCCGAGAGATCCTATCCAAATCCGAGTCTAGATCCTGTAACAGATAAACAGTATAGATAGGGACTGAGCTATACAAGCTCAGTGAGTATAGACTACCCCAGAAGGTATTACCCATACCCGTAACTGCGTACTAAAGTATCAGAACGTAATCAATGCGAAAGTACAACTCATGAAAGTCAAAGATTATTATCTTCAATCTTGATAAGAATGCTAAACGATCAAAAATCCGTAGAAAACCCGAGGAGAAATCTCCAATAATAATATGCACATAGTGAACATGTATACATGCCATGGCCTCGTATCATGCAAGCATGTACCCGTAGTTAAAATGTCTCCGTAAGGACTCCAGCAATCACCAGGATTAGAGGTATACATCTACCTGATCCTGATGCCGGGAACAGAGACATACATCTACATGAACCCTGGCTACCGACCTAACGTAGAGGCATACATCTACATGATTGTCAAGCGAGCATCTCGTATCCGATACGGACTCTCTCTCACGAGACAGGAAGGGTTTTTATAAAAGAACGACTTTCGCAAACATTTTTGGTTTTAAGAAAAATGATTGAAAACAAATCCCCTTCCTTAGCTCGGTCTCATCTACTAGGAAAATGGGCTCTATCCCCGAGCCCTCCCTACCGGGTCCCCATACATAACTAACTAAAGTACAGCTTATGATACATGAATTAATCTTCATCTACCCCTTAGGGTTTCCCTAGTCATTCTCATGCTCTTTTTAAAAATTTAAATTAATTGTACAAGCATGAAAACATTAAACATGCATAACCATAATTCGATCGGTATCCACAAACCGAAATGAAACTCACAGGAAAACGATAAAGCCAAAATCCCGATAATTCACATAAAATAACTCTAGATCTACGGTGAAGTCCCCTCACCTTAAGTCCTTGCAAGTTCCTAGGAATCACTGGGTCCTTCAGCAGCTCCCGCGGGCTCTTTTCCCTTTCCTAGAATAAGAATAATGACTATTAAAAAAAAAGTGATAATCGTATTCCTTTGTTTGAACCACTCAAGCTGGTGAACAAGAATTCAACCACTGCAGAACTGTACCCCCAGCCAAATGGAGATAAAGGTGGTAGAGCTCCGAAGTCCCATCATAGGGATTCTTTTAACAAAACTCTCTATAAGGCCTATGCAACATCAAAGAAACTGCAATCAGACCAAATGACTCTAAGAAATTTTTGTGAAAAGAAAAGGCAAATATTATCAAATGTATGCAAGAATGTTTTTGATCGAATTACTTCTTTACAAAATCAAGCTACAAACTCCCGCTCGAAGTTCCAATGGAGAAAAAAAAAATGAAAGACGAAGAGATGTTTGACACGAACGTAGAAGTTCACACCATTCGGATGGTTACGGAAGCTCGAGAAGATCCAACACATGAACAAGACCAACCGGGACCACTCACAAGATCTCGCAAAAGAGCAATCGAATCTCAAAATGGCAATGGAGAAGAAGGATCAAGTCATATAGCCTATGAGGGAGGGAGGGAGGGAGGGAGGGAGGGAGGGAGGGGGGGGGGGGGGGGGGGGCACAGGACAAGGATTAACCCTCAACAACATGCCTCATTAAAAGGTGGCATAGAAGAAGTTCCTCCAAACGAAAACAGTGAGGATGAACCTACCTTTGCTCTAAATCAAAACAATATTATGAAGAAACTTCAACAAATGGAAAATCGGGAAGTTGAATATATAAAAGACATGACAGTATTGATGAACACAATATCACGAGGCCTTAAAAACAAATAAACACCTTAATGTCAAACCAACTTGAATGAGTACAGAGGTCGAGGAGTCCAACTCCCCATGCAAGAGAAATCCCTAGGCCAGTAGAGTAAGGGGGGACCTCATATGCTCTTACTCCAGAACAGTCAGTTGCAATGACTTGGGAAGAGATACAACGAATGGTGGCTGCTGAATTGAAGCAAGCCAAAGGAGGTGAGATAAGGATCGATGGAGATAAACCTTATCCCAGCTATCATGACTTGGTACCCTACCCCAAAGGATATAATGTACCTAAATTCAAACAGTTTAGTGGGATTGGCAACCATGATCAACACTTAGCTCACTTTGTGACAGCCTGTGGAGATACAAGTGTAAAACCTTCACTCCTTAGACAATTCTCTGCAAGCCTCACAGGGGTAGGATTTGAATGGTATGCAAGCTTGCAACCTGAATCAATTGAAACATGACAACAATTGAAAGATGCATTTTAGTGCGGTTTGGGGGTGTGAGTGACAAGATTACAATCGCTGACCTCGCTGCCACTCGTCAAAACAAAGACGAAAAGGTAGTGGATTATATCATGAGATGGAGAAATCTGAGTATCAGGTGTGAACAACCCCTTGACCAACCACAGGCGGTGGGTTTATTACTCGGGAATATTGATAGTTGGATGACACCCTTTCTGAGTACATCCGACATCACCACATTCCAAGAGTTGATTTCACAATCTAAGAAATTGGAAAGGACAAGCCCAAAGGTGTTCTCCAATTTTCAAACTTCAAGGAGTGATAGAGAAAAGCCTAAACGAACAGAAGGTGTCAAATATACTGCTACAACCTTCAATATTGATAAAGGAAAAGGCATTGTGTAGTCTCATAAGCCGGAACAAGTTAAGCCACCCAGCTTAGGTGCCGCTGGCAACAAATCAAGGCCTCTTCAATCTTTGAAAGAAAGGATGAATAAGAAATATTCTTTCAGAAGAGATAAGGTATTGAAGATCTTTAAAGATGCTGTTAAGGAAGGTCTGTAGCTCCCTGAATGCAAGAGACATGAAGAGCAAAACAAGAAGGATCATCCCAGCTACTCTCCATATCATAGAGTGTTAGGGCATACAATCGAAGACTGTTATGTTTTCAAGGATTGGGTTGAGCGACAATATCAAGAAGACAAGATTACACTCTCAAAGAATGTTTTGTCGGAGCAACCAGCTGAGCACACCTGCTATGTGACTACCCAAAACTCAGAGAGATCATCCCAGGAAAAAGCCACAGTAGTGGCAATAAAGTAATAATCCCATCAGCAAAAGATGATAGGCCTCTTGCTGTTCTGAAGGATTGTGGGAAGTATTCATATCCAAAAAGTCAAAGAAGATGTTGAAGAAATTAGTTGAACTTCCATGAATTCCTTAGAGATGCTCCCAAGAACCCCCTAAAGGACTCCCGATAAAACAAACAAAGAAGAAGAACAAAAAGAAGAAGCAGAAGAGCAAACAATTGAAGGGCAGAGTCCCTTGACGAATATGAGCAGAAGGAAAGGGTTCTGATTACTCTCAGAGATTAGTTTCCCGAAGAAGTCCAAGAATTACTCGGGGAATTAGTTGAAGAAGTTGATGAAGATGATGAAAGCATGCAAGTGAAAACTTGTAGGGTTATTTCTGGAGGAGAATACCCTTTGTATAATCCAGATGATGATGATGATAGCTTCTCCGAGCCAGAGGAATTGTATAATCGTTACGGCCGGCCCTATATCAGTAAGAAGCAGAGAAAGAAGATAGCATTCAAGGAGAGAGTGAAGAAGGCGAACGCCAAGCTCTTGGAGCCCTACCAACAAGCAAAGCCCAAGGAACCATACTACACCCCGAACACCCCAAAATATAAGGTCTTGAAGAAGGCTATGCATGTTGAAGAAATCCCTACTTTCATTCAAAGGGTGACGGAGGAGTCAGCTAATAGGCTGCTGCAATTACATATTGAAGATGTTGAGTGGGACGAGTCTGGGACATACCCTCCAGAATCATCAGGTCAAAATTTTGTTTTAGAAGTCGTGGAATCTACACCCCTTACAAAAGCAACAAATGCTAAGGAAAAATCAATCTCTCAAGCTATCAAGATCAAGAAAGACAAGAGAAATGAGCTTTTTGATCAAGCCATAGAAAAGGGGTTGGAATTGCCTAGACCCAAAAGGCCATTCCTGATGCATTTTGACAGTCATCCAAATTACTGTCCATATCATCGGCTTATAGGGCATTACCATAGAGGAATGTCAAAATTTCCAAAAATGGTTACAAAGACAGGTTTCCATGAAGAATTTGATACTGACAGATGACTATTTTGAGGAAAAAGGTGAATGTCGTGCTATAGCCTCTCATGAAGATTCGGAGGATGAGTTGAATTTCCCAGATGAAGAAGATGAGGTACTATACCATATGCATAAGATGCAACTCAGAACTGGGAAAGTACTTCAGCCAAGACAAGCTTCCAGCTCCAATGACGAGAATAATGGGAAAATGATTGAAGAAGGAAATATCTCACCAAAGAAGCCATCAAAGAAGCCAAATTATAATATCTTAGCACACTTGAAGAAAGTTTCACCGCTCCTCAGTATGTATGATGCACTGATGATGTCAACAAAAGTCAGGGAATCTTTGGTACATGCCCTACAAAATCCTGAGGAGTATTAGGCCTACTTTGCCAAAGTCAATATGAAAGAGGCTCTGTACGCATTTCATACACCTTCAGTGTCCTTCAGGAATGAAGATTTGCTGCTCGGAACTACATAACACAACAGACCATTATATGTGACTGGTTTTTGTGATGGGATAAAGATCAACTGAGTCTTGATCGATCCAGGGTCCTCTTTTAACCTAATGACCCTCAACACTCTCCGAGTATTAGCTCTTGAAATATGCCACTTATCTCCGAAGAAGATTATCATTCAAGGTTTCAATCAGCATAGCCAAAAGACATTGGGTTCCATCATTCTCCCAATTAAATTTGGAAAGATGACATCTGATGTGAAGTTCCATGTGATTGATGCAGACGCATCATACAAAGCCCTATTGAGAAGGCCATGGATTCATGAAAACCAATTGGTCCCTTCAACACTTCATCAGTGTGTGAAATACATGGTGGACGGGGAAGAGTTCAGAATTGATGGAGAAATCCAACCCTTCAACATCCATGAAATCCACTATGAAGATGCGAGATATTACCTTAAACTATGCAAAGGGGCAAGCCTCTGGGTCCAAAGGTAGAGTCTTTGGTGAAAACACCCAAGTTTACTCCTGCCTCCAAAGAGAAAGCTTCAATATTGCCTCACTTTGGTAGTGACATTGAGTCCTCAGCAGACGAAAGTGATGAAGACACACACCGAAGCAAAGGCCAAGCTAAAGGGTCCACCTAAGAAAGCATATTTCATATCACAAGGATTCCTGATGGGCTCTACAAATCCTTGGATGATTTGAATGTTAACACCGTTGAGCATTTGAAGACATTCTATGAACCAGCTCCGCATGGAAAGGAGAGAGGCGCAATGAAATTTCAAATTATGATATCATAAATATTGAAGAATTAGAAGATAATGAAATTCAATTCATAAACTTCCCTAGCTATTATCCCGACAAACTCAAGATAGTAGTGGAGAGGTATGGGGGCCAAATTAAATGGTCAAGGAAATCATATCAGAGCTTTCGTCGATTGTGGAACCCTGCACATACGGATAAGAGAGGGATAGGCTACTCCGAAGCTTCCAGGCATTCATGCTACATGACAACATCCCAGGAGGAAGAAGAAGAAATTAAAATGAAGAATGTGCTACTTGAGCTAGAAGATAGAGGGCAAGCGACAATTGATGAGTTGGTCGAAGTCAATTTGGGAAGTGATGAAGACCCGAGGCCATTCTTCCTAAGTACACAATTGTCGGAAGAAGAAAAGGCATCATTCAAGGAACTTTTGAAAGACCACATCGACTGCTTTGCATGGAACTATAATGAAATACCAGGATTAGACAATGAGGTAGCTCTTCATAGATTGGCTATCGATCCCAGTGTTACTCCAGTCGAACAGACACCAAGAAAGATGAAGTTTGAACTAGAAGAAAGGGTGATAGAAGAAACAAAGATGCTGATTGAAGCAAATTTCATCAGGGAGGAGAAATACCCTGATTGGGTAGCCAGCATAGTGCATGTGAAGAAAAAGAATTGGCGGGAATCTGGATATGTGTAGAATTTAGAGACTGAACAAAGCATGTCCTAAAGATGATTTCCAGGTGCTAATTATGGAGATCATGATCGACAACACCTCAGGGTATGAGATGTTCTCCTTTATGGATGGATATTCTGGATATAATCAAATCAAAATGCATACAAATGATGAAAAACATACAGCCTTTTGGACACCTATGGGCATATACTATTACAGAGTAATGCCATTTGGTCTAAAGAATGCGAGGGAAACATATCAAAGAGCCATGACCAGACTATTTGATGTTCTAATTCACAAAGTCGTTGAATGCTATGTGGACGATCTTGTAGTCATGACAAATTCCAAAGACAAACATCTTGATGATATGAGGAAAGTTTTCACACGCCTCAGAGAATACAAGTTGAAAATGAATCCCATGAAATGCGCTTTTGTAGTCCTTTCAAGGAAATTTTTAGGCTCCATAGTAAGACACCGGGGAATAGAGATAGACCCCTCCAAGATAAAAGCGATTTTGGAAATGCCACCTCCTCAGACAATGAAGCAGCTGCGGTCTTTTCAAGGGCGTTTGGTATATATTAGAAGATTCATCTACAACCTATTTGGAAGATGCAAGCCTTTCTCCAAGCTGGTCAAGAAAAATATGCCTTTCAAATGGGATGATGAATATCAGAACGCTTTCGAAGACATCAAACAGTACTTGCTAAATCCACTAGTACTAGCAGCCCCGATCCATGGAGAGCCACTGATCCTATATATTGCTGCATTGGAAGGGTCATTGGGAGCCATACTGGCCCAAAACAATGAAGAAGGCAAAAAAATGCACTTTATTACCTCAGCAGGATGTTGATAGGCATTGAGAGTAAATATACACCAATTAAAAAACACTGTCTAGCCTTAGTGTTTGCAGTCAAGAAGCTAAGATACTATTTGTTGGCACATAAAGTCATCCTCATATCAAAGATTGATCCACTTAAGTATCTCATGACAGGGCCGTTGCTTACGGGAAGACTTGCAAAGTGGGCACTGATTCTGATTGAATTTGATATAACATATACTCCACAGAAAGCTATTAAAGGGAAGGTATTAGCAGACTTCCTAGCGGCATATCCTCTCCCTGATGATTCACTACTTAATTATGATCTCCTTGATGAAGAAACATTGACAGTGGAAGAAGCAAGGCGGCGACTATACTTTGATGGACCGTCATCTATAAAGCCGGCACTCATGTCCACAATTCCACAAATCAAAGCTGGGATAGGACTTTTGTTCGTCACACTAGAAGGGGGAATCTCAGATATCTTTAGCATGCTTGCTTGAGAAATAAATAAGGATTTTTATTTATTTATTTCCAGAATTTATTAAATAGTAATTTAATAAGGTAAGCGATGGAATTTGAGAAAAATATTAAAGGTCTAATTAATCCAGATTTAATTAAGTACTAATTAAATCAGATTAATTATTGTGAAAAACAGACAAATATCTAAATCCCCGGAAAGGTGGATCTGGTTAGGGACCGAGACAACCCCGTGATGCCACAGTAAGTCCATGACGAAGGATTTGACTAAAAATCGACATTCTCGGATTTGAATTGCGGCGAGAGGCGGATCGTGTGAGATTTCAATACAGCTCATGACACTTTGGGATCATCGATTCGAGATTTTAGGACACGGGTCGATGAAGTATTTAGAAAAGATGATTTAAATTAACGGACCATGTGACACTAATTCAAGAGTAAGTTAATTAATTGATTCAATCATTAAAAACATAAGTTATTTAATGATTGAGTAATATTTTAGTAAATGTTAATTAATAGGTTAATACTTAGATAAATAGATGAAGAGAAGGGAGAGAGAAAAGATTTCTCATCTCCCTCTCATTCTCTCCCGATCTTGTCCAAGACACAACCCTAGATGCGCCTTGCTTTGAGAAGCTCACCTCGGCAGCCGTATTTCGCGTGTGGGCCCGGTGCCCCTCCGCCCGTTATTACGCGCAGCGCCCGCGGCCAGCTATAACCTGCAAAGACGCTTGACCCAGCGCGCGACCCCTACCGCGCGGCCGACACTCGGCGGCCTTCCCTCCCGCTTTGTTCCGCTCGCCGGCGCCCTTTACCTCCCCTCCCAGCGAGCCTGCGGCCACGGGCGGCTCAGCCCGGCCAGCGCCTGGCCATCCTCGATGTAAGCCTAGCGGCCGCGCGTCTTGCCCTACCCCTATGCGGCGTGCGTGAGCCGTTCGCCCTCTGGCTCCGCCGCTGGCGGAACCCTCGCAACCCTGCGGGCTGCGAGAACTTTTCAACCAATCCTTCAGTCTTCTTCTCTGGCGAGCAGTGGATGCCTAGGGAGTAAAGGTATAAGAGATTGAGGATTTAAATTTTAGGAGCTATGAAGAGATTACTTGATTTACATTTGGAATGAGATTAACAGGAGGATGTATAATGTTAATGAGTTAGAAGCATGATGATATTGTGTAGAGGCAAATGATTTATGATTGTAGACTAATTGCCATGTATTCATGTGAGTTATATGGATAGATTGTTGTTGAGTATGTGTATGTTTGTATATTTTCGGCGCCCGATTAATAGGGGAGATGCCGCCGAAATTTACATAGAACTCATACATATTAATTACTTGATTAATGGTTTTCAAGTATGATTAAAATGTAAAGCTTAAGTAGTAAAACTATCATGTTATTTTAGGAATTTAAAATGCTTACAAGGTGTTTGTTAAAATGCCATGAAGAGATTTGTGGGTTGAAATGGATGTTGTAAATTGAATTAATTGTTAACTATGTTGTATGATTTTAAATTCAGGTAATAAATGGGGAATGTTTGTATAAACCCTAAAGCCCTATAAACAAAGGAGACTCCGTCGAAATTTCGTCGGTTTTATTTAGTAACTTAACCACACCATGATTAGTTATTAAATCCTTTAAGGAGAGCATGTTAGAGCCTTCTTCTATGCTGGTGATGGAAATAAGCATGTTGTAGTATAAGGATGCTAGCAAGCAATGGAGTAATGGTGATGAGAGTAATGGCATGTATTATATAGATAATGTGCTTGAGATATATGGATTTGTAATTGAGAAGATTAAGATAAGGATTATTGTTTACTGGTTAAGTTATCTTTTCATTGGCTATTGATGTTACAAACATGAACTTTGTTGCTATTGAATTAGTATGTCTTCAAAGCATTTTAATTACCAAATAATAGGATGGAAGGTGTTGTTGAGTATTTTGGGATTTGTTTTCACACTTCCTTGGATTAAGAATAGGTGTGATCAATTGCAAAACATTGTAAAGAGTTGAACTCCAAGGAAATGGAAAAATGCAGGAATTACTGTAGCACTGCAGAACATGGACTTTGTTTCATTTTTTTAGGGGCTATGTAGAGGTGATAATGAGCTCAATTATGGGGGAAATGAAAGATAATATTGGAAACTAAATGTACTGGAAGTTTGGGGAGAAATGAAGAAGTTTTCGAGCTTCAATTTAATGTTTTAATTTCGGGATTTCCTCAGTTACTGTAGCAGTAGAATAAAGAGTGAACTAAAACATCAATATTTTCAAAAAAAGACTCGGAATTCGATTCCGATCGTCCCGATAGTTCGGGGGTATATTTAAACTAATAAAAATGGTGCGGACAGGTGTCTAAGAGCCCGGATCCATCGATTATAAACTAAAAGCCGACATTTCGGTAAACTCACGACTTGGGTAATTAAATGCATGTAATGCATTCAGATTGTTATGAAATGTTATGTGATGAATATTTACCATGTTTAGGACGTGGTGAGGTGGTCGAGGACCTGGGTGGAAAGCTCGGACCTGGGTAGGTCCTGGAAGCGAATAAGGTAGGATGTCGCACGGGTGCTGTGAGTATTTCTAACTCATAGTATTCTATTGATTCTTGTTGTTGTTGTGCTAGATGGATGTTGGAGTCCATCTTTTGATACCTGATCTGTCGGTTGACATGTTATGCTTTTTGCATTTATCTAAGCTTGTATGTTCTGATATGATCTACTTTGAGTGTGATTTTCTATTTATGCTTGTTTGAGCTTTCTGATATTGCTCTGCTCAGTCTGTTGATACTCGGTTTGAGTATTCCTTCCTCCTACCCTGCTTGTGATTTGCTTCTAGCTAGGTAGGCTCTCGTATGGGAGGTTTGTGAGTATTCCTTCCTCCTACCCTACTTTGATTTTGTACTCTTATTTCCTCGAGAGGTTCCCAATACATATTTGAGATGGGTTTCCTCATATGTATAGGTTTTATATCTCGAGGAGATTGTTGCTTTCATGTTTTTCGTATGCGTATTTGAGTAGAGTTACTCCTTAAATACGTATTGGCTTCCGATCTCGAGGAGATCACTGATTATTATATATTCGAGATGTTCTTTGCCTTGGATATATAGATATACACATTGTTAGGTATTACATTACTAGCAATCTCTTACGTCTGATGCATGATACATGGACGGATGCGGAGGAGGTGTATAATATCGGCCATGAGACCCGGCGAGAGGGTGTATAATATCTCGGCCACGAGCACTTTCGGTGCTTCATGGGACGGAGGCCTGGCAGAGGATGTATAATATCCGCCACTTGGCTCAGGAGAGAGCGGTATTTTACGGCCATGTGCACATGATTATTATAGCGCTATCCGGCTTAGGCGAAGGCGATCTTGATGGCATCGTTGATGTCGTGAACATCTTAGTATCACATATGCCGAGATTGAGTACATACGTGGATTTATCCACATTCCGAGACTTGTTATTTGCTTTCGTGATGTTGTTTCACTTGCATATTTGCACTTGCTTTATTCTATTCTTTGCTTATGGCTTTCGCCACCTTTATTGATTTATGTGCAATCCCTCTGGGCCTTTCTTTGGCTCATGCACTTGATTGCTTGTTGTTTTTCCCAAGTGGCGACAGTAGCTAGGGCCGGGACTCAAGAGGGAGCTTAAGCAGGGTGACCCTAGCTGCCGTCGGGGAATATGTTGAGTTGAGGTGCAGTTGGGCCTCTATTCCTTTCTGAGTGAGGATTTCTTGTGTCATTCAGGACCTGTTAGGGTTTTGTCGTAACCTTATATATTTTCTTCCGCTGATTAATAATTTAAACTCTGTATTGATTATCTGCTTGTGTTACTTAGCCTTGTGTGCTTCTAGGGGCGACCCTATAAGCACGCGGCGTTTGTTGCATGGCCGAGGCCCGGGATCCGGGTTCAGGGCGTGACATATGCACTCTCCCTTATGGAGCCATGCACAAACAATGAGGCAGAATATGAAGCTCTCATAGCTGGTTTGGAATTAGCGATCAAAATGGGAATTTAATACATTCATATATTTGGAGACTCACAACTCATTATCAAGCAAGTCAAAGGAGACTACAAAATATACAAACTTGAACTTCTTAAATATTACAAGAAGGTCAAAGATCTAATGAAAAAAATCCCCCAAGTACAGTTAAGGAGGGTTTTATGATCAGAAAATGGAGAAGCTGATTCTTTGGCGAAAGTAGCAAAGGAGCTGGGGAGTCCAAACTTGAAGAAATCCATATCACCATAAGAAATAGAAGGCCCATAAGTACGATCATTGATGATGTCGAAGAGGAAAGTGATAGAGGCAAAGCAGAAGTCTTCACCCTCGAAATGCCAGAGGAAGATTGGAGGTCTTCAGATAAAGCGAAGAACCCTAAGATTTACCCTCATAAATGATATATTATATCGCAGGTCATATAATCAGCTACTCTTGAGATGCCTTATTTCATATGAAGAAATTCAAGAAGTTATGCATGATGTATACTCCGGAATATGTGGTGCACACCGATTCGGACCCAAGATGCGACTTAAGATTAAGCGCATGGGATATTATTGGCCAATCATGGTCAGAGATTGTATCGATTATGATAGAAAATGCCATCTATGCCAGATACATGGTAACTTTATTTATCAACATCCAAATCCTCTACACCCCACAGTCTCTTTATGACCCTTTGAGATATGGGGAACATATGTAGTCGGTCCCATTGAACCTCCATCATCTTTGGGGCACCGATTCATACTAGCTGCAATAGACTACTTCTCCAGATGGGCAGAAGCTATTCCGCTGAGAGAAGTGAAGACTGAAAATATTATCAAATTCTTCAGAGAGAACATCTTATACAGATTTAGGACTCCAAGGAGAATTTTTTCAGATAATGGTCCCGCCTTTAGAAGCTCCAAAATTGGGAGATTTGCGCAGCATCACAACATAGATTGAAGATATACCTCTATCTATAATGCCAGAGCAAATAGGTTGGCAGAAGCATTCAACAAAACCCTCTCAAAGCTATTAATGAAAGCAGTGTCTAAAAACAAAAAGGATTGGCATGAGAGACTCCCGAAGATGCTATGGGCCTATCGAACCACCTATGGGACTCCAACACAGTGTACACCATACTCTCTGGTGTTTGGAACTGAAGCGGTCCTACCCCTTGAAATCCAAATACCCTCATTGAGAATGGCAGTGTAGAATGAAATATCAAATGAAGATAATATTCGGCTTCGCTTGGATGAGTTAGACTCTTTTGACGAGAAAAGGATAGGAATATATAACATAATCGATCTTGAAGTCTACAAAGCCAAGATGTCTGAGGCCTACAACAAGTTAGCTCGATTTCGGACATTTAACAATGGAGAGACGGTTCTTGTCCTTAGAAGGCCTATCATAACCAACAAATGGGCCGGGGGCAAGTTTAAAGCAAACTAGGAAGGTCCATATGTCATGGAGATCGTCCCCGAAGGAGGCGCATACCAGCTTATTGATGCTAACGGAGAAAGACCGATGCTACCCATTAATGGTCGTTTTCTAAAAAAGTACTATGCTTAATGTAAAAAATATTTGCCTATGATGGAACGTCTGGTCCCCTATAAGGGGTAGACTAGTCATGTACAATTGCACGTACTTCCTGAGGAAAAACATTAATTTTCATGTACTTTTGTATTGAATTCATTCAATGAAATAAAAAAGGCATATATTTGTCTACGACGGAACGTCCGGTCCCTTGTAAAAGTTAGACCGATCATGCATAATTAAAATGTGCTTATTGAGCCAAATACACTTACCACTTATGTTTTTAAAAAAAGCGTTGATGCTTTGGTTTCAAGTATGCGGATGTCCCACTTATTATACAACGTTAGAGGCTCAAATATATGCATGATGATGACTCCAATCATTTGAATGCTTAAGTCCTTGACTATATACCATTATCACAATGCATTCATTAGTGATAGTCTTATCAATATTATTGGTTTAAAGATCAATATGGAACTTTGATGGATTTTATTGAGTTAATGGATTTTATTTCCCATGGTTCTTGATATTTGGAATTTATTCCTCTCACATTTATTATATAAAGAAAGTAATCATAGTCTTTTGACAGAAAGAACCAGATGAAAAAGGGCTGAAATAGAAGAAAATAAAGGAAAGTCGAATCATATTCATAAATCCTATATTCATAATAAATGTCTCAAAACCAACTACCAAAGCAAAAGAAAAGCTGAGAAAATAAACAAAAAAAAACAAAAAAATGGAATTGGAAAGCCCTTCAATGCCCAATAAACTGCAAACACAACTTCTTTGCTTCCTCCAATTCTTCAAGCTATTTCTCTATCTAAAGTTTCTATCTCCTCTTTCAAAGTTTTTACCATATTTGAAATTTAGCGAACTTTGGATTGAAGTTGATTTATCGAATATGAAATTTCACAAGCTTCATTCTGAATTTGATAGCATTCTGAAATGAGCTTCTAACACTTCTCCTTCTTAATGTTTGTAGCCAAATCCATATCATATTTATGTTGCTTTGACGGGGATTCAATATTAACATATACATCAGCATTAACACCATCGAGTTCTTTCATAGGGAGGGAGCATCCTTGATAATTCCTTCTGAAAGAGCTTGTCTCGAAGATGGAGAGCCGTCATCTTTTCGAGCAACCAAAATGATGAATAAAACTCTTAATATTCATTTCTCTCTCTTTACAAAAAAAAACCACCTCGGTCTTGCTTTGGTGGAATTGTAATTCCAGCATCAACATCAGAGCCTTCACTTTTCGATTCCTCCATAGGCGTATGAGCATCTTCGGCAACATGTTGCAATATATATATATATATATATATATATATATATATATATATAGGTGACGACGAGGAGTAGGGTCGGGACTATACGGGGACTTATCGAGTAGCTGACTTGGACTTGCTATATTTCTATTGAGGTCTGCTTACCTTCTTTCATTTGTGTGTGTATGTGAGACTTGTATTCTCTTTGTTGTATAGACTACTAGTGGTGACTCTGATAGATCCTTGTTCCCCATGCTTAACATAATCATACCAATTGCTTCTAACATGTAATCTACATATTCATGAAGGGATTCTAAGCATGGAAACTAATATTCAAAGCTCTACAGGCACATCGATTTCATTGAAGCATTCTATCGAACATTTGATATGAAACTTCATGCAATTCAAAGATCTACACTACAATAGCAATATAAATCCTTGAATTTACATCCACATGTGTTAGAGATAATCACACACATGCTCAATGACATTATAGCCTTAAGACATAAGTTTTCAAACCACCAAGTTCTTAGAGGCATTTCAATAAGCATCTTATGGGCATCTATACTTTAGAATTTTCATGAAAATTCAGCGGCACCTCCTCTATTAATCGGGCCCCGAACATCGTACAAACATTTACATTAAGATCAATTAAACTAAATCATGATTTCTATATCATCCTACAAGCAACCAATCTCCTTAATCCCCCTAACATAGAAGCATGTAAGCAAGAGATTAATACAACACCTCCCCTATTTCTAGGGCTCCCAAAAATTATACAAACATGCGTCCCATTAATTCCAATAATCACACCAACAAACTAAGAGTTCATAACATACAATCATACATCAATCCCCCTTGATTTCCCCTCTAATTCACAGCCCTATTAACACAATCCATCAAGAAAACATTAACAACCTCATTCATGAATCTATTTAGAGCTTCTCCAAGTTCAACTCAAGAGGGAGGAAATGAACCTCGCCGGTGTTCGAACCTCACCGGAGAAAGGAGATAGGCTGCAGGCCGGAGCTACAAGGGGCGGCGGGGAAACCTCCGGTGGCGGTGGTGGCGTCTTGTGGACAGCTTCAGTGATGGCTGGCGGCAGCGTTCAGTGAGGGAGGACATGCGGTCCAGTGGCTGGCGGGTAGCTGCCTGGCAGTATTCCGGTGGGGAAGGGCGGCAAAGGGGGGGGGGGACGCTAGCCGGTGACTCGCTGGAGGGGGAGGCGGCGCGGATGAGGGCTCAGCAGAGAGGAAAGCACGAGAGAGAAATGAGAAAAGGGGTTGAAGATGAAATGGAGAGAGAGTGAAATTTCAATTTCATTCTCTCTCCTCCCATACTTATAAAAAGAAATCCTCATTTAAATATTATAATTCTTTATAATACTTAAATCCAATTATTTAACTTTATCTTAATGTCTTTGATTATTTCCACTTATCCCCTAAGTTTTGTCACATCTCTATTAATTCATTTACTATAGCATATCTAAGTTAAAATTATTCATCCTATTATCCAAGCTTTATTTATGTCACACTTGGTTCATTAATTTACCAAGGTTTTAATTAACCATTTAAAATAAATCACTATATCACCATAGTATTTTGTCACATGTCTAAGTTTGTTAAAACTCATCACTCTCTTATGCTCGTGTTGGGCCCAAATCAAAATTGTTGGTCAATTCCCATTCCATTTTATTTACCTTATTCATAAACTCTTGTTTATGAACTAATAACCCCCGATTTATTTTTCAGTAAGTTAAAAGTAATTACTAGAAAAACAGGGCGTTACATCGAATATTTGTCCAATTCTCCTACTTAATTAATCTTAATTAATTAATACTTACGAAATCTCCCAATTAATTAACCGAGGTTATCCTTACCGTCCACCTCCAACTATTCTAAGTGTAAGCAGCCTAACCCATTAGAGTTTTCCTTCGGCCCATTGGTTACGAGGTTGGATTTAAATTCATTAACCCTCGATTTTCCTTTAATGTGGATTTAAAATAAATAATTTATTTCCCGTGTTAATTAATGTCATTAATTGTCGAAAATTTTCCGATTTATTCTCTTAGAAAATTCGGGGCGTTACAGGAACTGTAAGGAGTTGTTTAGCAATCTTGGCTAAAGTAGGAAAAGTCTCTGTGTGTCTACTCCACAATTCCAAAATTAGAATTTGAACCTGCATTATCACCAAACTCAAAAACTGTTGTTAGATATACTTCGAGCTCTGAATAGGAGCCTGATGTTCTAGGCTTCTTCCTCCTTTCTAAAATTTAGTTACCCTATTTAGTGAATTTCAAGGAGGATGGCGATAAAGGAGGCTCCACATCCACTTCATCATGTGTAGAAGGTGACGCAAGTACTTCACATAACTCATTACACAAAGTTCAAATTCTAGTAACTATTAACATTACATCAATATCTTCGGCATTAAACACCAACAAATCAAAATAATATGTCACGCCCCGAACCCGGGTCCCGGGCCTCGGCGCACGCGACAGACGCCGCGTACTTATATGGTCACCCCTATAAGCACGCAAGGCTCAGTAACACAAGCAGATAATCAATACATAGTTTAAATTATTAATCAGCAGAAGAAAATATATATATAAGATTTTTACAAAACCCTAGCAGGTCCTGAATGATACAACTCTCACTCAGAAAAGAATGGAGGCCCGTAAACCTCAGCTCAAAATATCCCCAACGCTGCTAGGCTGTCCCGCGGAAGCTCCCTCCAGAGTCCCGCTCCTAGCTATGCGTCGTCACCTGGGAAAACATCAAGCAACCAAGTGCATGAGCCAAAGAAAGGCCCAGTACGATCGCAATTTAATCAATAAATGTGGCGAAAGCCATAAGCAAGGAATAGAATAAAACAAGTACAACAAACGAGTGAAACAAAATCACAAGCAAATAACAAGTCTCTGGAATGTGGATAAATCCACAAATGTACTCAATCTCTTGGCATATGCGATACTATGATACCTCCGGTATCATATGATATCCTCCGGATATCATCTTGGATCTACGCCGGATAGCGCTATATCAATCATGTATACATGGCCAGATAGTATCGCCCTCTGACTGAGCCTCGTGGCCAGATATTATACACCCTTTGCCGGGGCCTCCGTCCGATGGACCACCAAGTGCTAGTGGCCAGATATTATACACCCTCTGTCGGGGCCTCCGTCCGATGTTTCATGCCTGTACGTAAGAGATTACTAGTACAAATACCTAACAACAGGTATACATATATATCCAAGGTAGCAACATCTTGAATATATAATAAGGTCAATGATCTCATCGAGATCGGAAATATCATTATCTAAGGAGTAAACTCCACTCAAATACGCATAAGAAAACATGAAAGCAACAATCTCCTCGAGACATAAAGCCGATACATATGAGGAAACCCATCTCGAATATATATGTACTGGGAACCTCTCGAGGAAACAAGAGTACAAAAATCAAAGCAAGGTAGGAGGAAGGAATACTCAATGCAAAGAATAAAATATCAACAAACTGCTATGGAGTACCACCCCCCTTGACCATTCCAAGAGCAACTAGAATGCCAGAGGGTACTCCACTAGCCATATGCCATGGAGCATCACTCCCACTAGCCATATTCCATGGAATACCACCTCCTGGCCATCTCACAACAATACAAGAAGAATGTCAAGGGGTACTCCCTCAAAGCAAATCATATCAGTACATACAAGCTCAGACAAATGCAACAAGCATAACATGTCAGCAGACAGAGCAAGTATCAAAAGATGGACTCCAACATCCATCTAGCTCAACAACAACAGAAATCAACAGAATACTATGAGTTAGAAATACTCACAGCACCCGCGCGAGAGCCTACCTTTTTCGCTTCTAGGACCTACCCAGGTCTGAGCCTTCCACTCTGGTCCTCGACCACCTCACCACGTCCTAAACATGGTAAATGTTCGTCACATAACATTTCATAACAATCTGAATGCATTGCATGCATTTAATTACCCTAATCGTGAGTTTACCGAAATGTCAGCTTTTAATTTATAATCGATGGATCCGGGCTCATAGATACCTGCCGCACCATTTTTATTAGTTTAAATATACACCTGAACAATAGGGATGATCGGAATCAAATTCCGAGGCTTTTTGAAAACATTGAAGTTCTTATTCCACAATTTCATTACAGCTACAGTAACTAACTAAATCATGAAATTGAACCCTCAAATTGAAGCCCAAAATATTTACTATTCCCTCCCAAACTTTCAATACAATATCTTCCCAATATACACTTTCATTGTGATCAAAATTGGGGTTCATTACCAACACCACATAGCTCGTTTAAACGAACTAAATCCAATGTCTTGTAGTGCTACAGTGATTCCTGCAAATTCTTTCACTTGGAGTTCAATTCTCTTCAATAAATTTCTAATCCTTGACATCATGTGTCTGGATTTATCACATATTTCTAATAGTCATTTTCATAATGTTATGCACACATCTCTAATTACACCTGAACCATAATCATATCACCAGGTCCTACAGTCATCAACACTCTATAAATACATGTACATAAGATTAAGTAGTGTCAACCTTTGTCACATATCAAGATTCAATTCTTAATTTCCATGTGAACACCCACACATTAAAAGCTATAAAACTTTCGAAGTCTCAAAATCTAGTCGATCTCAATGTTCAAGATCATACCTTAAACCCCAATCTATTTCAACAAAACAAATCAACCAACCAAATAAATCGTACTAAATTCATACACAAGCATGGCCATCATACAACAACTAGAATTTAAGGAATCATCCACATACAATCTATGCCATCCAAGACTATTAAATTCATAACCCTAAACCCCCAATTAATCATATTTAGTAAAGGTTCACTCTTCTAAAACCTAGAAGCATGAAAACATGATATCTAGGATTTAATTAGGGTATTATCTCCTATAATTTTTCATGAAAATTCGGCGGCACCTCCCCTAATTATAGGGCCCCAAAAATTATACAAACAATCACCATAATTACCATTAAACATACTCATGATTTCATAATCATCATACAAGCTAATAACCCCCTTTAATCCCCCTTACTCTCCCTCATTTCACAACCCTAATAATGCTATCAAAATCATGAACTCTTCCCTCAAATTTTCCAAGCAATCAACCCCAATTAGCTCATGCCCTAACTTAAGAACACAATATAGGGTTTCCCCTCACCTTCCAACTCACAAGAGGGAGGGCAACTCGTCCACAAATGGGCGTGTATGTGGTTGTGCGGCGAAGCCAAGGAGCTGGAGTACCCGCGTCTGGTGGCGGCCGGTGGGACTGCCGGCACAGGCGGCATGGCGCGGTGTCGCCAACGTGGTCAAGAACCGGACGGCCAGGCTCGGAAGGCCTGGCGTGGGCGCGCGAGGGCGGACCAGCGAGGCGGGGGCTCCGGCGGCATGAGGCTCCAGCGGCGGCGGCAGAGTTCGAGCAAGACGGCGGCGAACGAGTGCGAGAGAGAGAAATGGAAGATGAGGACGCGGTTGAGAGTGAAATCGAGAGAGAGGGAGAGATAGAAATGAATCCATTTCATACTCTCTCTCTGTCTTTCTTTACTTGTAAGAGCAAATAATAATTGTTCTTTTTTTTCTTCTTTTTTTCTTTTTCTTTATTTAATATTATAATTCTTTATAATATTTAAATTCAATCATTTAACTTATCTTATCATCTCCACTATTGTTACATGGCTACTATTCATTCACGGGTAAATGAATTCATTACAGTCGGGGCCCACTGTTACGATTCTTTCGTCCACATGCCCGACCCAAATCTGCGAAATCCTGGGTCAATGATTCCAGTGCCACGGGTGTATTGTAGTATCACGGGTCGGTCTTTCGTCTGACCAGACCCACCTTTCTCGGGACTTGAATCTTTGTCTGTTTTCTTTTCTCAATATTTAATCTGGATTAATTAACATTTTATTAATATGGCTCGATTAATACTTGAAATTTTTCCGAAATTTCATTGCTTATTATAATTAAATTTCCATTTCATAAAATTCTGAGAATAATAAATAAAATTCTTATTTATTTTGGGGCGGGTTTTACATAATAAGTGTTCAACATCTCTATTAAACCTTCAAATTTACATCTAGGATCAATAACCATAGTAGTAAGATAAATATCGGGAATAGTTTTATAATAACTCAACCATTTTTCTCTCATACCATAAACCGCATCATAAATGGGAGGATGTTTGAGTCCCTCCATTAAAGCACCACTAATATTTATTGCTTCAATTAAAAATTGATGAGAAGTTTGTTTGTATACACTACTAAATGTATGAGTAGCATCATTAAAAACATGAAAAATATCTAAAATAGTAGAAGATATTTCCCATTGGGTTGGCAAAAGAGTATGTTGTGCAATATAAGTAGATGCAAAAGAACACAATTAATGTCTATACTCATAAGATTGACCAAGTAATTTAAATGTTGAATTCCAACGATTAGAAATATTGTAAAATCCAAGGATTTTATGGAAATAAAAACATGCTTAAATTCCTTTTAAATTGGAATATTAAATGAAATTTTCCTAAGAAATTAAATGATTTAATTAAATGGGAGAAAGTGGGAATTTATAGGCAAAAACCCTAACTAGGGTTAATGGAGAGTCCGGAGGACCTTTTGGTAATTTTGGGAAATACCAAGGAATAAAAGTGAAATTATTTTCTCTCTCAGTGTTGGACAAAAGTGTAATATAAAAAGAGATAGGGATCTTTTGATAATTTTTTAAGATAACGGCTGAGATTAGAAAATCTTAGATTGTAACGCCCCGACCCGGATCCCGGGACCTCGAGCATGTCAACAGACCGGCCGTATTAAAGAAGAGATAAACTCAACTCGAATACAAGGCCTAATATTGTGATAAGCAGATAACATTCCATAAATTAAATAAAACTCGTGTTCCAAGGAACATAGAGTCAACAGGGTCCATAGGCCCTAAAATAGTCAGGTCCCTATACGGGTCCTACAAATAACAAAGCTCATAAAATAAAAGATAAAGGAGACTCCTAAAACCTCTGGTCTCCCTGTGTCCTCCCCTCGGGCTCCTCTCCCTCCTAAACCTCGGAATCTGTAAAAGAGGAAAAGAGAAAACACATGAGCTTCCGAAAGGAAAGCCCAGTAAGTACCCCTGCAGGTCACAGTGTCATGAATAGGAAATATGACAGTCAACGAGATCATAATATCAACAATAAAGTCCTAGGAGTCTACCACAAGCAAGTCAAAGGTACGACCCCTGATACAGAAGCCCTCGGGCTCTGTTGTGAGTCCTAAGAGAACTCAAAGTTTACTCCCGGCCAGTATGTCCAGCTTTTGGATATAAATACGACCTAGATGGTCGTTTGACCCTCCGGTCACAAGTCGGTAGAACTACCGCTCCCTCGTGTTAACACGGTCAGTGTACCATGCCCAGCGGCGGGTAAGACCTCAGAGATTTGCTTCTCACGGTGAGAACATCGGGGAAGGTCAGGGGGTCCTAACCCTGAACATTCCTAAATTGGAGCTTCCCTAGCTCCACTGAGTCCGGGCAGTAGAATATAGCAAACAGGGACACCAACGTCCCGGAAACAAACACACATGCTCAACAGGATTCAAAATATAAGATATGAACAGCATGTATGGCATCAGCAGTGCATGTAATAAGAATACATAGCAAGTCCAAGAAATCCCGTTACCGGGTGAAAACTAGGCAAGTGAACTTACCTTAGTTCGAAGAAACTAGAAGTCTTTCTAGTCCTTTTGTGCGTGCCAACAACTCCCCGAGAGTATCTGGCATATAATGGTTTTATTAGAATCATTGTTCCAATAATTTCTATCTCTCTAAGTGTCCATGCATGCCTAACGTCCTTGTTGGGCTTAGGCCCACTAACGGGTCCTAGGGACCATCTCTCAGATTCTGGGCCCTTATTCCCGTTTCAGTGTCCCTTAGTTGACTTTTGGTCCTACCTTGGTCAAACCTAGTCAACTTCAGTCTATTTGTCGAGACTGACTCTTATTAAGTTATTTTAGTTGAGTTGGGCCTAGTTAAATCGATCTTAACCCCTTTTTACTCTAGAAGGCATTTTGGTTATTTGGCAACCTTTTGACTCTAAGGTTTTAGGCTCCACCTTGTTTAGGGTTTATTAGTCCTTTTTGAATTTATTTAGCTTCCTTACTAAATAATTCTTATCACTCAACCAATTGTCCAAATTTAAGAAATTAATTAATTAATTTCTATTTATTTCATTTCAATATTTCATAATAATTATTAATTATTATGTCACACACCCATAGTTCCATATAGTTACAAGGAACTATCTGACTATATGGTTAATAGTATCATTACTATTAATAGAGACACCACCTATTTAATTGTCACACTAAGGTTTTAATCTTTATTTAAAACCTTAAGTTTCCTAATTATTAAATTATGAATAAAGATTTCGTAACCTAATAATCATCACAAAACCTAAGTTTCATTACCAAAGGAAAATATACACTTTATTTGATTAATTGAATATGTGTCACACTTTCCAATCTCTGGAACAAATTAATCGAATAATAGCCGTTTACCAATTATTTGTCACTATCATTTAACTAGTATCTTAGTCCATGAGAGGAAAAATAAATGGATTTATTTTGTCACACTAAGTTAATAATTTATTAACTTTTATTTAATGTCACAAGTCCAAAGTTCCCCATTTTAATACCATGCCTAGCCAATTATCATTTATAATAATAATCAACTAATGTTTTTAGTTAAAAAGAGAGGAAAATGAATAAATTATTTTAATTAACTAAATTGTTGTCACACCCTAAGTTAATAACTAAAATAACTAAATTAATACCTTTTATTTAATTTAATTATTTCATTTTATTTCCTTCTCCCTCACCCTCAGCGTCTTCTCCTTCACATTACCGCGTGACCAGGATCATTATCGACTCCACGGAGGGACGTTGGCGAGCTCCCTGCACCATGCAGCCTCCTATCCCGGGATCCCTTTACTGTGCCTCCACCCCTCCGTAAAAGGCTTGCTCCTCTCTGTGCGAGCTTCATCGGAGGAGATTGCCGGAGATGGCAACTCCTCGCCCGAGAGCTCCCTTCGCCTATCAAGGGTACCTGGAGCTTCGGCTCGGCTTCACGTTCTCCGTGTGCGCATCAACTCCACCGCCCCCCCCCTCTAAGCGCCGCTCCACTAATGTCTACCCTGTTCCTCTCCGGCGAGCTCTAACTATAGCTCAGAGACATTTAACACGCAAATTAAAACAGGGAGAGAGTTCCTACCGTGGTCGCGATTCTCCTGGTGGCGACGGTGGCGTCAGAAGCTCTCCCCACGGCCAAAAGCTCTTCTCCAACGAGGCTCACCGGAGTTCCTTACTTCCTCGCTCGTTGGTGTATGCGATGCTCGATAGAAGAGCCTCCTTTTATAGCCCTCCAGAAGTAGACGAACAGATGGGTATGAACGCCGCGGCGGCTTCGTCTTCCACGCGAGTAACGGGCGTGGCGAGGCTCAGGCCTTGCGATCGTTCTGGCGTCTGGTGGAGGAGATGGGCTGTCTCGGGATCGCCATTCTGTCGTCAACGGTGATGATCGGTTGGATTACATCCAACGGCTCGGATTATGTTAGGAGATCTCGAATCTCACACTCACCAGATCAACGCTCAGGATCAAAATATAACCAACGGCCAGATCTTCTTAGTTTATTTCAAGATCGCGACCCATCTCTAGATGAGTGGTTCTGGAGAGCCCTCACCGTGGGTTCACCTCCACCATCCCACCCTTCATTGCCTCGAATCTGATCCGTGATCAGATAGATCTCTTCTAGTGCTGACCCGTGGCTCCATGTGGGCCGTTATAATGCCTCATGATTTAACACGGCATGAGATAATTTAATCTCACCGTTGATTCTCTCTATTAGGGTTTCTCTCCCGAAAATTAATGAGAGGTCCCTAACATTCTTTAAAATCACACTTAGGTCCAAGACTGTGAGAGAGGGAACAATTCTCGTTTAGTCCCTCAACTATTTCAAAATTACTATTAGGTCCCTACAAACCCCTTAATAATAAATCATTTAATCCCACAATAACGCTAATCGCGGGAAATAAATAATTTAAATGTTTTTCTCAAGGAAATAACAAAATATTTATTTCCAAAAATTCATGGATTTTACATAGATTGTGTTAGATCTCGAGGCATTATAACGATGCTCATGGAGCCAAGTGGCAAGCGGGGATTTAATCTATCTGATGATGGACCGGATACGAGGCAAGAGGAGAAGAATGAGTGGGGTTGACCCTATGGTACGGGTTGATGTGAACCACTCATCGTTTGATCGTTTCGAATTCGAGGCGATGAGAGGATATCGGACCATTGATCGTAATGAGATCTCGACCGTTGGTTGAAGCTGGGTGTTGGATCTGAGGACTCAGGATTAAATCCTTGCCGTTAAAAACAGTCCAGAGATCGTGGCCGCACATCCTCGGAGCGCCAATCCGGAGGCACCCCTTCCCTCTCCCTCAGCCTGCAACGGCTGCGCGAGCTCAGCCTTCACTCCCATCCGTTACGCCCGAGGAGGCCGGTGGTCTGCCGGCAGAGCCGTTATGGGTGGCCGCTCGTTCGTCTGGCCACGTGGGGGGCTATATAAGGGGCAGTGAACCTCCATGTTCAGCACACCAGGCGAGCGAGCTCACTGTTTTCCAGTGAGGTGACAAACGGGGAGAAGACGAGGTTCTCCGGTGCGGAATTGTTCCTTTACGTCCACGGTCGAGTGCAGGACCGTTAAGGTTGTTCTCAGGCGGAGCAGAAGACCAAGTATCCAAGGTGAAGGAGGAGAAGCACAGAGGACGCGACCGAGCTCGACGGAGAAGACGGTGGTGCACACGGATAGACGGGAGCCTCTGTAGCGCCGGTGATCGTCTTCAGCTTATCGGTAAGTACCGTCACCCTCCTGTGTAGTTTATAGAGGTTTGCATGCGTTGTTTAAATGACGGTGAGGCACGTCGGAGAGTGCGGTTCACGCGGCCAAGAGCTTCAGAGGTTTCGGAGGCCAACGGCGCTCTGGAGGAGCCGGCCATAGTCGTGAGACTCTCGCTGACGAGGACCGAGCACAGGGCAGTGCTCTGAGCTTACAAGAATGAAGATCGGTGATGGTGGCTCGAAAAGAGAGAAGAGAGAAACGAAGAAGAAGAGAAGTAAAAATAATAATAATAATAATAATTAATAAAGCAAAATATATATAAAAAATGATAATAATAGTAATTATTTAGTTAAATTTGTTAATCACAGAATTAGTGGTTAACAAATTGAAAATGAATTTATTTTAATTCATTAATATGTGACAAAAATAAAACTTAGTTATATTAGTTGGGTGAATTAACCAATTTAATTAAATTGGTACAAGATTTTTAAATAAATAAATTGGCGTGACAATTAAGTTAGGGAGCAAAGGTGAATTAATCAATTTAATTATTTAATTAAATTGGTGAAGAAATGTTTGTGATAAGTAAGCTAGCGTGACAATTATATTATCGTCAAAATAAGAAAGTTGAAGGAGAAATAAGCCGGAAAATTACTTAAATAATTTGTTAATCATAATTAGTAGTTTATTAGCTAATTATTTGATGAGACAAATTGTAACGCCCCGGTTCTCTTTGTGAATATTGTATAAATAATAAATAAATGCCGGGGTTACTAGTAAATAAATGCTGTTATAGTTTCTTATTATTAGCAGGGGAAATGTATCACAGTAATGAGAGATGATTAAACTTTTATTACTTAGGCTTGTGACAAGTTAATTAGAGGACAATGGGCTTTGAAGCTAAGGTGGCTGTCATGTTAATGGGCGGGGCTAATTTGGTCATTAGAAATGAGTGGAAAGGAGCTTGCTGGTCAACAAGCTGGAGGTGGAGCTAAAGGTGGTTGTGGCGCTGTGCATGTGCAGGGAAAAAGAGTGTCTTCCACGCAGCTCGCCAGATGGAGGCGTACCAAGTTAAGAAGGACTGCAGTCGTTCCTTGGTGGGAGACCTCCGACGCGCACCACCCGCCCCTAGTTCTGAACTCCAGCCACCCGTCCTTTGTCCCCACGGCAACACCGGCCGGCTCTTAGCTTTTCTGTTCCTCCTCTGTCTGTAGTTCCGGCTAGCAGCTCCCCGATTCCCAGTTCCTGAGTTGAGTTCCGGCCAGCAGCTGAGCTCATCCGGCGGTTGGGTTCCGATCGGCGTCAGTTGACAGTCCCAACAAACAAGCTTCTGCAAGGTATACACTTAGTTGAAAGATGAGGCTCAATGTAGTGTTGAAGTGTTGATTGTTTTGAATTGGAGCTTTGAATTGGTGATTGTGAGCTTGTGTTGTTGATGTCCTGTGTTTGTTGTTGGTTGTGTTGAAGGAGTTTGTGCTTGCTGTCCTTGTGTTTGGATATTGTACTAGCTGCTGTAATAGAGTGTAGCTTGTTTTGTAGTCAATTGGAAATGAGAAATCAAAGAGGAGAGGTGCTCGGTTGAAGTTTAGTACGCCCAGCAAGTGTTCGTTGTTATGTCAATGAGAAGATTTGTTTGTGAATGCTTTGCACTAATGAAACGTTTTAGAGAATAATGGGGTCAAAGTTATCAAGTCCCTTTCTTAGTTTTTAGTACTATGCTTGATGATTAATCGAATTTAGGAAAAACTTTTATTAAAGGTCTTATATTGTAATTCTTAGTTAAATACATTGTGATTCCTAGTTAAGTACATGAGTGTTGAGAATTAAGTTTGAGTAGTGGGCCTTAAGCTAGTTGGACTTAGGCACATGGATTATTGGAAGGAAAATTAATAGTATGATTTCATAATTTCATGAAAAATAAACTAGTGTTAATTTAGTTATAATTGTGATTACTAGGAAAAGAAAAGGGCAAGACGGGATCTTTGGGAGGTCCGAGTCAGACTTGACTTACTTAGGACTTCAGGTGAGTGGACCTACTGTACATTCTCGTATTCGATCGTGATTTATCGAGTTTTCATTTATATTTTACAAATATGGTTTTGTTCCGGGTTTGAGAATGGTTTTGGTTGTTTACAGTTATTGTGGAAATAAGTTTTCTGCATATGATTAGCTGTAGATCATGGAGATTGATATATGATCGGAGCATCGATTGTTGCATCCTGTTAGATGATCCTTGCTATGCAGATGCGGCTCCGTTGAGCTGAGACCAGCGTGATACCGAGTCGGGGAAGGGTTTTTCTTGCTTTCAAAATGAATTTCTAGCATTAAAACATTGTTTGCAAAATGTATTTATTATAAAACCCCTTTCCAACTCTTTGGAGTGCTCGGTACCACGAGTGAAGACCCAGACTGAGGGAGACCTCACGGCTTCACATATGCGCCTAGACTGGGGGATACCCTATGGACTATAATCTGAGATCTTAGCAAGAGTTCCTTCAGAGATGCAATCTCTCGATAGACGCTCACCTATCTAGAACATTCATTGAGACTTAGACAGGCATGGTTTTTGATTAATGACCTTTCGGAGATTTCAGACATTGGGGATTTAGTGCACAGGCTTACATGCTTTACTGTATTCTTACTTGTATATGAGTACAGTCTATTTTCCATATACATGCTTGTAATGCGCAGGTCTTACTCGACCTGACAGTAGGGGTCACATTTCAATGAGCTCTGTAGCTCAGTCCCTTTTTCTCACCCACCTTGTGCAGGTAGCAGACAAGAGTCCGGGTAAAGGCTAGACACGGTGTGATGTAGAGGACTCTTTGATGGCTCTGGCGTCCTGTAGTAGCTACATGTGTTCCGCACTCTGTAGATATTTATACTTTACTTTTGGAGACTAGACACGCACGGCGTGTAGTCCGTGGAGTGATGTACCGATTGGGACTCTCCTGCAGGTTGAGCTCTTGACTTATTATGTTTTATAATTACTGTCTCTGCATTATTCCTTGAGTTTTACTTGATTTGTGACCTTGGGCTCGGGACACCCTCTTGAGCTTGCTGGTGTGACACGTGTCCCTATTGGGATTGGGGTGTTACACAAATTAAAAGGTGGGGTTTAGTTTATTGAAGTGTGACAACTATTTGCTCTACATAAGACGAGTCAGTGAATGATTTAATTAGATGGAGATTTGATTAAATCGATTTAACGAGAAATTGACAATTTCGTACCAAGATATTTAGATGTATCACATCTAGGTGAATTAACCGATTTTCTTGTTAACTTAGAATGATCAAATCCGATTGATAAAATTTAATTGGAGAAAAATGAAAATCGGATATAATAATTAATTAAAAGGGGTTTAATTAATTATTTCGGTAGAAAAAAAAGGGCACAAGTAAGCCAAATTGTTTAAAGGGCTTAGAAGTGGGCCCAATTCAACTAAAATGACTAGAGATGGTCAAGTAGGGTTCAGACCCGACAAATAAATGTGGAGTTGACTAGGTTTGACCAAGTTGGGTCTAGGGTCAACAAGAGGATATGGAAACATAGGATAAGGACCGTTAACCAGAGAGATGGACTTAAGACCCCTTAGTGGGCCTAGACCCAACAAGAACGTTAGGCATACATGTATAATTAGAGATATAAGGGTTTATTACAAATTTGACTCTAATAGGAACCCTGTATGCCAAATACTCTCGGGGAGTTGTAAGGCACTCACAAGGAGACTAGAAGGGCTTCTAGTTCCAACAGGAGGTAAGTATACTTGCCTCGTTCCTACCCGGTTTCGGGTATTATTTGGACTTGATTTTGCTTATGCATCATTGATGTCATACATGCGTCATTATTTATTTTGGAATCCTGTTGAGCATGTATGTTGTTTTCGAGATGTTGGTATCCCTGTTTGTTGTGGTCTACTGTCCGGACTCAGTGGAGCGTGGGGGCTCCGGTAGGGAAATGTTCAGGGACAGGACCCCCTAGCATTTCTGTTTGCCTTGTCAGAGAGGCAATTCTCTGGTGGTCTTACCCGTTTGTGGGCATGGTACGCTGACCGTGTTAACACGTATGAGAGGTAGTTCTACTGATTTGCGACCGGAGGGTCGAACGACCAGAAGGTCGTGCTTACAGCAAGTAGCTAGACATACTGACCGGGAGTGATCCTTGAGTTTTCTTTGAAACTCATCACAGAGCTCGTGGGCTTTTGTTATCAGGGGTCGTACCTTTGTATTGTTTCCGGTATACCCCTAGGGTTGAGTTTTCATGAGATTGTGATCTTTTATTTGACATATCATTTTCTTATGTCTTTTTGGCCCGCAGGGGTACTTACTGGGCTTCCCATTCGAAAGCTCATGTGTTTTGCTCTTACTCTTTTTTACAGATTCCGAGGTTTAGGGGGTAGAGCTGAGGAGAGATCATTAGGAGATCCGAGGTCTGGGGGTCTCCCTTATCTTTTATTTTGTGAGCTGTTTACTTTATGTAGGACCCGTATAGGGATCAGACTTTGTATAGGGCCTATGGACCCTTATGACTCTATGTAAGACCCGCCTCGAAATAAATAAGAATTTTATTTATTTATTTTCAGGCTTTATTAAATAGTAATTTTATATGGTAAGCGATGAAATTTGGGAAAATTATAAAGGGACTAATTAATCTTGATTTGATCAAGTACTAATCAAATCAAGATTAATTACTGAGAAAAACAGACAACTATTTAAATCCAAGGAAAACGTGGACTGGCTCTGGGGCGAGAGGCACCCAGTGAGGTTTCAAAGACACCCGTGACACAGGAATCATTGACCGGGATTTTAGGATCTTGGTCGATGAAGTATGAAAAAGATAATATCAATTTAAGTTGATGTGACGTAAAGTTGTGGGATCGATTAACTAATTGTGATCTTTTTATGAGATTAGTTGATTAATTGAAAATAAATAAATGAATATGGTGTGACAAATAGTGGTCAATTGAATGAAATAAAAAGCTTGGTAAATTACTAAAGTTAGGGATTTGATAATTGTAAGGAACCCTATTATTATCATGACATAATGGTAACAAGGAAAGTAGGTTTTAATATATATGTCATGATGAAGACTTAGGTTAAAAAAAAAAGAAAAAAAAAAATCAATTTCAATTGAAGAAGAGCGTCATCGTGCTAAGCATCCTCTTCTTCATTTTCACCTCCTTCTTCACCCAAACAACGCCACCGCCGGCCCGGCCTCACCGGGCGAGCCTCGGCCAGCTGACCACCCCACGCGCCAAGACACATCCTGCGTAGCGGCCACACTGCGCCCGTCGGCCGGCCCGGCTCAACGCCGCCCCTCTCCCGCCGCAGACCACACGCGCCGCCACAACGCCACCCCTGCCTGAGCGCCACCGCCACTCCGCCTTGTGCCTGCCGCAGCCCCTTTCTTCTCCATTGTTCGGCTGCCTCCTTTCGTGCGACGCCGCCGCCGATCTGCAGCCCTGTCCACCACCCTCTTCATTCCCCTTCGACAGTGAACTCCTTGGGGGTAAACCCTATCATCAACTAGTTAATTGAAAATTAAAGTTGAGAAAAACCCTAATTAAATTCATGAATTTAGGGTTTGGAATTGGGTGTTGATATTCATGTGTAGGTTGTGAGAGATTAGGGATTTAAGGGGATAAATGATGGGATTAATGACCAAAAAAAATGTTAAAGCATGTATGATGTTGTTTTGATTGTATGTTATCAACTCTTGTTTGTTGGTGTGATTATTGGAATTAATGGGATGCATGTGTGTATAACTAGAACCTCCAAGGTTCATGGATGTTATGTCTTGTTTTAGAAATGAGTATGCCCATATGGTGTTTGATGAAATGCCTCTATGAATTTGGTTGTATGAAAACTAATGTTATAAGGTTGGAATGTTATGCGACATGCATGTGATTGATCGAGTTAACTAATTGTAAATGTTGTAGATGTGGAGAGCATGAATGCTTGTACAATTCGGGAGCTTAGAAATAGAGGGGACTATGTCGAAATGTGTTTTGAAAATCAATGTTACCCATCTTGTAGTTGTAAAAATGCCTATGATGGTTATGTTGTTTAATTGAACTTGAGCTATTAATAACCCTTGTTGTTGTTTGGATTAAAGAAAATAAATACTAAACCACGTTTTCTAATAATGATTTTGGCTAGATTATGATAAGAAGAATACATAGATGATGGAGTTAACTTTAGAAATTTTGTTATGCTATAGATATATGAGTATGAGGACCCATTCTTGGGTAGATTAAGCATTAAGCACTAAGTTATAGTAGAAGGGTTGAAAGGTCTTTTTGCTCATAAGGTTGTTGGTTAAAAGCTAACGTTTCGGGGTTGTTGGTAACCTAAGAGTTAAGTTGTAACTAATTCATGAGAAGGCTAGGTTCATGAAGAAATTATCCACCAAATTCTAAATTGAAAGTCTATTAAGAGTTAGAGGAAAGTAGCACAGAATTACTACATGCAATTACCTATTTGTAGAGATGTCTCTATGAACAAATTGGTTTGATGGTGTGTATAATTTTATGATTTCAAGATCAAGGAAATTGTGATGAATGTGTTGTTGTATTAAGAATAAACATGCCTACGTATTGTTTGAGAAATGCAAGTATTGGATTCCAAGTTTAGAAATTTATTGAAGAGAATTGAACTCCAAGTGAAAGGAATTTGCAGGAATTACTGTAGCACTGCAGAACATGGATTTTTGTTCATTTTTTTAAGGGCCGTATAAGAGATGATAATGAGCCCAATTATGATGGAAATGAAAGACAATATTATGAATATAATATACCGGGAGATTGGAATGGAATGGTGAAGGTTTGGAGCTTCAATTTGAAGTTCCAAGTTCATGTTTTACGTGGCTACTGTAGCTGCCGAATGAAGAGTGAACTATAGCTCAAATGATTTCAAAAAGACTCGGAATTTGATTCCGATTGTCCCGATAGTTTGGGTGTATATTTTAACTAGTAAAAATGGTGCGGGCAGGTATCTAAGAGCCCGGATCCATCGGTTACGAATTTAAAAGACGACATTTCGGTAAATTCACAAGTAGGGTGATTTAATGCATGTAATGCATTCCTTTTGATATGAAATGTTATGTGACTATCATTTACCATGTTTAGGACGTGGTGAGGTGATTGAGGACCTCAATGGAAGGCTCGGACCCGAGTAGGTCCTGGAGGTGAATAAGGTAGGATGTCGCATGGGTGCCGTGAGTATTTCTAACTCATAGTATTCTATTGATTCCGGTTGTTGTTGTGCTAGATGGATGTTGGAGTCCATCTTTTGATACCTGCTCTGTCTATCGACAGGTTATGCTTGCTGCATTGTTTAAATTGTATACTCTGATCAGATTTGCTCTGCTTTGAGTGTGATTTTCTATTTATGCTTTGCTTGAGCTTTTTATATTGCTTTCTGCTTTCGTCACATTTGATACTCGGTTTGAGTATTCCTTCCTCCTACCCTGCTTGGGATTTGCTTCTAGCCAGGTAGGCTCTCGCACGGGAGGTTTGTGAGTATTCCTTCCTCCTACCCTACTTGTGATTTTGTACTCTTATTTCCTTGAGATGTTTCCAATACATATTCGAGTTGAGTATCCTCATATGTGTTGGCTTTACGTCTCCAGGAGATATTTGTTTTCATGTTTTCATATGCGTATTTGAGTAGAGTTTACTCCTTAGATACGTATTGGCTTCCGATCTCGATGAGGTCACTGATCATTATATATTCAAGATGTTGTTGCCTTGGATATATATGTATACCTGTTGTTAGATATTAGTACTATCAATCTCTTACTTTCAGGCATGATACATCGGACGGATGTCCTGGCAAATGTCGTATAATATCTGGCCACCAGGCCCCGACAGAAGGCGTATAATATCTGGTCACGAGTACTTGATGCTCTATCGGACTGATGCCCCGGCAGAGGGCGTATAATATCTGGCCACCTGGCTTAGTCAGAGAGTGGCATTTTCTGACCATGTGCACATGTTTGCTATAGCATTATCCGGCTTAGGCCGAAGACGATACCGGTGGTATCGTTGATGTCGTAGACATCTTAGTATCATATATGCCAAAGATTGAGTACATCTGTGGATTCATCCACATTCCCGAGACTTGTTATTTGCTTGTGATGTTGTTACTATTGCGTACTTGCACTTCTTTTATTCTGTTCTTTGCTAGTGGCCTTCGCCACCTTTATTGATTTATTTGCGATCCTACTGGGCCTTTCTTTGGCTCATGCACTTGATGGATGTTTTTCTCAGGTAACAATGAGGGGTAGGGTCGGGACTAGACGAGGACCTGACGAGTAGCTAGGAGCGGAACTCAGGAGAGAGTTTCCGCGGGACAGCCTAGCAGCGATGGGAATATGTTGAGCTGAGAATTGCGGGCCTCTATTAATTTCTGAGTGAGAGTTGACATTCAGGACCTGCTAGGGTTTTGTATAAAACTTTTTTTTATACCCTTATACATTTTCTTCCGCTAATTAATAATTTTAACTCTGTTTTAATTATCTGCTTGTGTTACTGAGCCTTGCGTGCTTATAGAGGTGACCCTATAAGTACGCGGCGTCTGTCGCGTGCGCCGATGCCCGGGACCCGGGTTCGGGGTGTGACACTCTATGTTCCTTTGAACTTGAGTTTATTTTTTATTATGGATTGTTATTTGATGTATCACATTTAGGCCTTGTATTTGAGTTGAGCTTGTCTCTGCTTGAGTACGGCAGGTCTGTTGACGTGCTCGAGGTCCCGGGATCCGGGTCGGGGAGTGACAAATATCTTTTGAAAAATGTTTTGGTTTCATTCCATTTTGTTTACAAAACTTTCCCCATTCTTTCAGAACGTGTGGATGCACCCAAATATATGAAATTACTTTTCTTATTGGAGATATATGTTGATTGTAACACCCATTTCGCTAATGAAACAGATGTCACACAGCCTGGGCCGGGAGTGCACCCAGCCCATAAGCTCTACAGTTAAACCTGAAATCAAAGATCATGTACTCTAAACAAGGTTCATATGATCTAACATAACCGGTTACACACCGGGAGTCATATTCAGATAAGCGTCATAATAGAGTACATCACACAGAGTCATGGGCAACTACCGCCCCAAATACAGCGGAATAAAAACATAATTAAAGTTTAATACAACCCAACAACAATAAACACAAAAACAGGTACGCTAGAGCCATCTAGACCTCGATCTCTGCTCGAGCCGAGAGATCCTATCCAAATCCGAGTCTAGATCCTGTAACAGATAAACAGTATAGAAAGGGACTGAGCTATACAAGCTCAGTGAGTATAGACTACCCCAGAAGGTATTACCCATACCCGTAATCTGTACTAAAGTACTGTAACGTAATCAATGCGAGTACAACTCATGAAAGTCAGCATTATTATCTTCAATCTTGATAAGAATGCTAAAACGATCAAAAATCCAGAGAAAAACCCGAGGAGAAATCTCCAATAATAATATGCACATAGTGAACATGTATACATGCCATGGCCTCGTATCATGCAAGCATGTACCCGTAGTTAAAATGTCTCCGTAAGGACTCCAGCAATCACCAGGATTAGAGGTATACATCTACCTGATCCTGATGCCGGGAACAGAGACATACATCTACATGAACCCGGCGCCTGACGAACAGAGGCATACATCTACATAAACGTCAAGCGAGCATCTCGTATCCGATACGGGCTCTCTCTCACGAGACAGGAAGGGTTTTTATAAAAGAACGACTTTCGCAAACATTTTTGGTTTTAAGAAAAATGATTGAAAACAAATCCCCTTCCTTAGCTCGGTCTCATCTACTAGGAAAATCTGGGCTCTATCCTGAGCCCTCCCGCTGGGTCCCCCATACATAACTAACTAAGGTACAGCTTATGATACATAAATTAATCTTCATCTACCCCTTAGGGTTTCCCTAGTCATTCTCATGCTCTTTTTAAAAATTTAAATTAATTGTACAAGCATGAAAACATTAAACATGCATAACCATAATTCGATCGGTATCCACAAACCGAAATGAAACTCACAGGAAAACGATAAAGCCAAAATCCCGATAATTCACATAAAATAACTCTAGATCTACGGTGAAGTCCCCTCACCTTAAGTCCTTGCAAGTTCCTAGGAATCACTGGGTCCTTCAGCAGCTCCCGCGGGCTCTTTTCCCTTTCCTAGAATCAGAATAATGACTATTAAAAAAAAAGTGATAATCGTATTCCTTTGTTAAACTCTACTTAACTAGATCAATTGAATACGATAGTTACTTTCCCTCTTAAGAGCTAGAATTATCCCGCACTTAACATAATCAAAATCGACTAACATCCCTTTCAAACAGTTAATTGAAGGTTCTATCACGCTCTTATAACTAATCCCACGCTATGCAATTTCAAGAGAATCAAGGATGTTAAGTCGACGAATTTTCGGCAGAATCTCCCCTGTTTCTAGGGCTTTAGATTTAATACAAACACTCTCCAATTGTCTAACTCATACATACAAATGTAATCCAAGCAATTACATACAACTTCCTTGCATTCATCTCGTATCCCTTAGTATGCCAAACCCCTCTTTAACATAGCTCTACTCCTTGTACTTTATAGCTTTAATTTCCATTAAGGTTTAGAACCCTTACTGTGAACCCAACTTGGTCGAAGGGGGTTTCAATCGGCACTTGATAGCGAGAAAAGGGCAGGGGAAAGTGATGCCGGACTGTCACTTGCCGAGGCGGGGCCGTGGGAGAAGAGAAGACAGGCCGACGAGGTAACAAAGGTGGTGGCGAGGCTGCAGAGGGGTCGCCGGACTGAAGCGGCGTGGCCGCTGCCTGGCGGCTGGCTTCCCACGGGGCGGTGACGCGGCCACGCTAGCTGGAGGCCTGGCCAAGTGTGTAGAGGCGGCGGCGCAGTCTCGCGGGCGGACGGTGGGGCGGGGCTCTGGCCGAGGAACTCCGGCGGCGGCGGCAAGGAGGCCGGTGGTCAGCTCGCGCAAGTAGGGGACAAGAGAAGAGAAGAAGAAGAGAAGGAGAAAGAGCTCGATGGAGCTTCTCTCAATTTCATTTCATTTCTTTCTCCAAGTTAGGGCAGCCACTAGATACCCATATGTATATATCTTTGTTACTAAATTATTATTATTATTCCATCATCTTCACTATTCTTTTAAGTCAATTATTCATTTCTAATTATCATGATGTTTTTAGGCCAATTATTGACTCATCCTCTATATTATTTCTCCCACTATCACAATTTAATTTATTTAATATCATTTCCCTACTTTATGTCACGTCAATTAGTTTTATATTCTTTTCCTTTAATAATACACCGACCCAGATCCGAAAATCCCGGGTCAATGATCTCAGTCATCACCGGCGTACTGTAGCCTCACGGGGCCTCCTTCGTCAGACCAGATCCATGAATTCCGGCTTTTGACTCGCCCGATCTACTTTATCGGAATTCGTAAATTGTTCGATTCTCCTACTTAATTCATTTTGATTAATTAACACTTATAAATTCTCTCGAGTAAATAATCGAAGTTACCTTAACCATCCACCTCCAACTATGCTGAGTGTAAACGGCCTAGCCCAATATGGCCTTCCCTAGGCCCATCAATTGCGTGGCTGGATTTAAAGTTAATATTCTTCGATTTTTCCTTTAATCGGGTTATAAAATTAATTAATTTACTTCACGTGTTAATTAATCTCGTTAATTATTGAAAAATTTCTGATTTATTCACTTAGAAAATTCGGGGCGTTACATTGATTGAGTTCATTAGCCAATGCATCTTGTACAAATAAATTTAAAATATGACATGCACAACGTATATGAAAACATTTTCCACCAAAATTCGGTTGACAAGTCCTTTTTAACTCGAAAATGGAAGCGGTATTAGCCGATGCATTATCAAAAGAAATTGAAAAAACTCTATTTACCAATCTATATTCTTGCAAAATATCTAAAATCATTTTACATATATTTTTCGGAGGTATGCCTATCATCAAAACATCTATATGCAAGTAATCTTTTTTGTAAAACATTATTTTCATCAACCCAATGACAAGTTAATCCCATATAAGAATGTTCATACCAATGATCACTCCAAATATCACTACAAAGAGAAACATTAAAATCGTTGTTTTGAAAATATTGTATTAATTCACTTTTACGTTGTTCATATAATTTTAAAAGATGTCTTTTCAAAGTATTTCTAGGAAGTTTTTTAAAACTAGGATTTACATAATTTTGACAAAAATTGTTAAAACCCAATTTTTTACCAAAGCTAAAAGATAAATGATCAATAGCAACCATCGAAGCTAATCCACTTTTACATTCCATTTCATTATAATGAAATAATTGAGTAGAGTTAGAAGAAGCAAACCCGGTCATTTGAGATTGTCCTTTGCTCAATCTAATTTAAGTTGATGATTTGCTTGCAAATGTTTGGTAAAAGTTCCATAGCCACCTCCTTTTGAAAATTTGTAAACTTTATGTCAATAATTACAAGAAACGTCGAACTTGCCATCTCCTTTAATTCGGTGTCTTTTTGAAATGAATTTTGAAGATGTCTGAATTTGAATCTCTGCCACTTGCCTCCCCTTGCAGTTGTGATGATGGTGGTGGATTGCTTTCACTTCCCTTGGGTTGGATGTTCTATTGGCATATCGTGGTCATGATCAAAATGTTGTGTCTCACCAAAACCACTTCTAGAGCTTGCCATTTTTTTTAAATAAAAAAATATAAATGACTAGTAAATTAAAGAGAAAGAAAATATAAGTAGTGAGAAATTGAAAGAAAATTAATGCCATGAAAAAATAAAAAGGTTAAGAGTATTAATGGAAATAAAATTGTAGAAATAAAATAAAATTGTAGAAATAAAATTGTAGAAATAAAAAGGTTAAGAGTATTAACGGAAAAAAATAAAAAGGTTAAGAGTATTAACGGAAAATATTGAGTATATGAGAATTTAGAGAATAAGGTTGCAAGAGGGAATTAGAGATTGAGAGAATGAGGGAATTGGAGATTGAAGACTTGAAGTGAGCTATTTATAATACAAAAATGTGAGTTTTTAAAAATTAAAAAAAAATCAAATGAAAATAAAACGGTCACATATACAACGGTCATATATACAACGGTCATTAAATAATACAGATGTGATTCATGTGAATTGTGAAGTGAAACTCAAGTCATGTTCAATGTTCATCATTAAATAATACAGATTTATTGGAAGATAGTCAATGAAATTCAATGTTCAGGGTTTCAAAAATTAAAAAAATAAAATATATTATTTTATTGGAAGATAGTCAGACAGACGTCACAGAACGACCAAGATATTGATGCCAAGTGCTGAGCATCACTCTGACTATCTGCAGCGAACGGTCACAAGATTTGAATCTATAGAAAATTAAGTATACAAAGGTGAATGCCAGAACGGTCACAAGATTTGAACTTTGAACCGGCGGTTCAACCACCGGTTTAATGTTTTTGGAATTATGGAACCTAAACCGAACCTTGTATAAAGGTTCAAGTTCCGGTTTCAGGACGGTTACGGTTTTTCCGGTTCCGGTTCGGTTCCACAGTTTCGGTTCAGAATGGCCACGTCTACATGTGATTACTAGCTTGATGTTAAAAGTCAAAGAGGCTTTGAATGGCTTAATTCTAGGCAATTTTTTTTTCTTTTTAGAAGGGAAAAGCCAATGAATCTTTTTTTTTATAAAAAAAGGAGGAGAGATAAAATAGTGATAATAGTAAAATAATAATAATAATAATAAAGAATATGGACAAGGACATTAAAGATGGGATCATTCATCTATGAGATGTCATGAAGCTTGAAATTAAAAAAGGGATATATAATAACGGTTGCTTGCAAATAATAGTGGAAATATTTTTGCAAACTTTCAAATGCATACAATCATCTGACTTTTGGGATACACAGGCTTCTATTAGGAAGGAATAGGAGATGTGATGAAAATAAAATATAGTGAAATGGGCCCATAAGGTTTTGAAAGTCAAACAGTCGATTAATGAAGCTCATATATATATAAAACATAAAGGGAAATAAGAATAAAATTGTCACGCCCCGACCCGGATCCCGGGACCTCGAGCACGTCAACAGGCCGGTCGTACTCAAGCAGAGTCAATCTCAACTCAAATACAAGGCCTAAATGTGATACCGCAGATAACAATCCATAATATAAAATAAACTCAAGTTCAAAAAAACATAGAGTCATAAGGGTCCATAGGCCCTATACAAAGTCTCGTCCCTATACAGGTCCTACATAAAGTAAACAGCTCTCAAAACAAAAGATAAGGGAGACCCCCAGACCTCGGATCTTCTAGTGACCTCTCCACAGCTCCACCCCCTAAACCTCGGAATCTGAAAAAGAGAGAAAGAGAAAAAATGCATGAGCTTTCGAATGGAAAGCCCAGTAAATACCCCTGCGGGGGTCACAAAGACATAAGAAAACAATATGTCAAATAGTGAGGTCACAACCCCAAGAAAACACATCCCTAGGAGTCTACCAGAAACAATCCAAAGGTACGACCCCTGATAACAGAAGCCCTCAAGCTCTGTGGTGAGTTTCAAAGAAAACTCAAGGATCACTCCCAGCCAGTATATCCAGCTACTTGCTGTAAGTACGACCCTCTGGTCGTTCGACCCTCCGGTCGCAAATCGGTAGTACTACCTCTCATACGTGTTAACACGGTCAGCGTACCATGCCCACTGACGGGTAAGACCACCAGAGAATCGCCTCTCTGGCAAGGCAGGCAGAAATGTCAGGGGGTCCTGTCCCTAAGCATTCCCCTATGGGAGCCCCCACGCTCCACTGAGTCCGAGCAGTAGACCACAACAAACAGGGATACCAACATTCCGAACAACAACATACATGCTCAACAGGAATTTAAAATAGATAAGGACGCATGTATGATATCAATAAAACAACTATCAAGATGATAATATCAAAGCCAAGAAAACTCCGAAGAGTTGATATCAATAAAACAACTATCAAGATGATAATATCAAAGCCAAGAAAACAGGAAACTAGAAGTCCTCCTAGTCTCCTCTTGTGTACCTTACAACTCCCCGAGAGTATCTGGCATACAGGGCTCCTTTTAGAGTCAAGTTTCTAATAAATCCTTATGTCTTTAGTTGCACATGCATGTCTATCGTTGTTGTTGGGCCTGGGCCCACTAACGGGTCCTAAAGACCATCTCTCGGGTTATTGGTCCCTATCCTATGTTTCCATGTCCTTCTGTTGACTCTAGACCCAACTTGGTCAAACCTGGTCAACTCTACATTCATTTGTCGGGTCTGAACCCTACTTGGTCATCTCTAGTCATTTTAGTTGAATTAGGCCCACTTCTAAGCCCTTTAAACAATTTGGCTTACTTGTGCCCTTTTCTCTACCGAAATAATTAATTAAACCCTTTTTAATTAATTATTATAACCAATTTTCATTTTATTTCCAATTAAATTCATCAATAGGATTTGATCATCCTAAGTTAAAAAAAAATCGGTTAATCCACCTAGATATGATTTATTTACATATCTTGGTACGAAAATGTCAATTTTTCGTTAAATCGATTTAATTAAATCTCCATCTATTTAAATTATTCACTGGTTAACTGACTCGACTTATGTAGAGCAAATAGTTGTCACACTAGCTTACTTAACTCAAACATCTCTTTACCAATTTAATTAAATAATTAAATTGATTAATTCACCTTTGCTCCCTTGATTTAATTGTCACACTAATTTATTCAATTTAAATCTTGTACCAATTAATTAAATTGGTTAATTCACCCAACTAGTATAACTAAGTTTTATTTTTGTCACATATTAATGAATTAAATAAATTCATTTTCAATTTGTTAACCACAAATCCTGTGATGAACCAATTTAATTAGATAATTAATTTAATTATCTATTCCATTAGTATTTTCTTTATTTATTTTGTTTTATTAGTTATTATTTATTATTATTATTTTTTATTTCCTTCTCTTCTTCTTCATTTCTCTCTTCTCTCTCTCGCGCGACTGAGCGCCAACATCACCGGTCTTCCTCGCCGGCAAGCTCCGAGCACCTGCCCATGCTCAATCCCCGTCGCTGAGAGCCTCACGACCACGGTCAGCTCCTCCGGAGCGCCGCCGGCATCCATCTTCTCGCTGGAAACCCCTGAAGCTCTCGGCTGAGCGTTGCTCCATCACCGGCGAGTCTCTCTTAACGCATACAAAACTCTAACTCTACAGGAAGAAGAACCGAACCCGGGTCCCGGGCCTCGGTGCAAGCGACAGACGTCGCGTACTTATAGGGTCACCCCTATAAGCACGCAAGGCTCAGTAACAAAAGCAGATAATCAATACATAGTTTAAATTATTAATCAGCGGAAGAAAATATATATAAGGTTTTTACAAAACCCTAGCAGGTCCTGAATGATACAACTCTCACTCAGAAAAGAATGGAGGCCCGCAAACCTCAGCTCAAAATATCCCCAACGCTGCTAGGCTATCCCGCGGAAGCTCCCTCCAGAGTCCCGCTCCTAGCTACTCGTCGTCACCTGGGAAAAACATCAAGCAACCAAGTGCATGAGCCAAAGAAAGGCCCAGTAGGATCGCACAAAAAGCAATAAAGGTGGCGAAAGCCATAAGCAAAGAACAGAATAAAGCAAGTGCAAATATGCAAGTGAAACAATATTACGAGCAAATAACAAATCTCTGGAATGCGGATAAATCCACAGATGTACTCAATCTCTGGCATATGTGATACTAAGATGTCTACGATATCAAAGACACCATCAGCATCGTCTTCGGCCTAAGCCGGATAACGCTATAATAATCATGTGCACATGGCCAGAAAATACCGCTCTCTGACTGAGCCAGGTGGCCAAATATTATACGCCCTCTGCCGGGGCCTGGTGGCCAGATATTATACACCCTCTGCAGGGGCCTCCGTCCGATGGAGCACCAAGTGCTCGTGGCCAGATATTGTACACCCTCTGCCGGGGCCTCTGTCCGATGTATCATGCCTGTACATAAGAGATTGCTAGTATGAATACCTAACAACAGGTATACATATATATCCAAGGCAGCAACATCTTGAATATATATATAATCAATGATCTCGTCAAGATCGGAAGCCAAACATATTTAAGGAGTAAACTCGACTCAAATATGTATAAGAAAATGAGGAAAGCAACAATCTCCCCGAGATATAAAGCCGATACATATGAGGAAACCCATCTCGAATATGTATTGGGAACCTCTCGAGGAAATTAGAATACAAGAATCATAAGCAAGGTAGAAGGAAAGAATACTCAATGCAAAGAACAGAATATCAACAGACTGCTATGGAGTACCACCTCCCTTGACCATCCCAGGTGCAAATAGGATACCAGAGAGTACTCCACTGGCCTTATGCCATGGAGTATCACTCCCACTAGCCATATGCCATGGGGTACCACCTCCTGGCCATCCCACAACAACACAAGAAGAATGTCAAGGGGTACTCCCTCAAAGCAGATCATATCAGAACAACAAGTTCAAACAAATGCAACAAGCATAACATGTCAACAGACAGTGCAGATATCAAAAGATGGACTCCAACATCCATCTAGCACAACAACAACAAGAATCAATAGAATACTATAAGTTAGAAATACTCAGAGCACCCGTGCGACATCCTACAGAAAATACTGAACAACAAGTATATATTCAAGGAAACAATCCTTCTCGAATATATAAATAGTAAATCTCAAAGAGATATGGAAAGCAGAATGGTAAGAATATATCGAAGGAGACAATCTATCTCGAATATATGAATAGAAAAGAATTTACAAGTAGGGTGGGGAGTTAGAAATACTCACAACACCCGGTGCGAGAGCATGCCGTTTTCGCTTCTAGGACCTACCCAGGTCCGAGCCTTCCTCTCAGGTCCTCGACCACCTCACCACATCCTAAACATGGTAAATGTTCATCACATAACATATCATAACAATCTGAATCCATTACATGCATTTAATTTCCCTAATCATGAGTTTACCGTAATGTCGGCTTTTAATTTATAACCGATGGATCCGGGCTCTTAGACACTTGCCCACACCATTTTTATTAGTTTAAATATACACCCGAACTATCGGGACGATCGGAATCAAATTTTGAGTCTTTTTGAAAACATTGGAGTTTATAGTTCACTTTTTGTCGGTAGCTACAGTAACTGTCAGAACCTTAAAGTTGAGACCACAATTTGAAGCTCGAAATCTTCCCCATTTCTTCCCAAACTTATACTATATCATATTCACAATATAAAATTTCAGTTCCAACAGAGTTGGGTCATTATAGTCTCCTATACGGCCCCCAAAAATTAAACAAAATCCATGTTCTGCAGGTGCTACAGTGTTTCCTGCAGAATCCTTTCTCCTTGAAGCTTATTTCTCCTCAATTAAACTCTAACCTTGGAATCCAATACTTGCATTTCTCAAACAATACATAGGCATGTTCATTCTCAAAAACAACAACACATTCATCCCAAATTCCTTGATCTTGCAATCATAAAAATATGCACACCATCAAACAAATTTGTCAAGCTTCCTCATTATCTATCCAAGCATACAAAACTATAATATTAACCACTGAATCAACCCTCTTCAGGGCAGTCCCACTGTTTGTGACAATTCCCAGTTTAGTTAATCTACAATTTCCATACAAAATATGGTTTAACAGAACTACTTTTGATTAACTAATTCATTGAGACATTAACACAAACAAATATTGCGCATCATGGAAAAACCACTTGATCTTGGACAAGACTCTCTTAATTCCTCAAATTTTTTACACAAATAATTTGCTAATCATACTATCTAAATTCCATAAATCATCATCTCAAAAATTATCAAAATAACCCATCATTTGATTTCTAATTCTAGAGATTTACAACATACATCTATGTCATCCAAGACCATTAAATTCATAACCCTAGACCCCCAATTAATCATGTTTAGTAAAGGTTCACTCTTCTAAAACCTAGAAGCATGAAAACATGATATCTAGGATTTAATTAGGGTATTATCTCCTATAATTTTTCATGAAAATTCGGCGGCACCTCCCCTAATTATAGGGCCCCAAAAATTAATACAAACATTCACCACAATCTATCCATTACACCTGGATTTCGCAAATTCATACATCCATATAAACAACACATGAATACATGGTAATTAGTCTACAACTATAAATTGTTGCTTCTATACAATATCATCATGCTTCTAACTCCTCCCATGCCTCTTTCATCCCTTAATTAACATTCATGCAAATCCAAACCCTTAATCTCAACCATTTCAAAAAATTAACATCAAGCTATTCGAGCAATTGAAATCCTTAGTTAGTATAGAGCTTTTACCCAAAGTTAGGACTGCAGGTCTGCGGCATGGTTCCACGTGCAGGCGGTGCGGGCAGCATCTTGAGGCGTGGTGCAGTGCGGTGCAGGCGCGCAAGCTACGGGCTCTAGCTAGCAGTGCAGCGGCGCCTTGGCAGCTCTTGTCGGCAGCTGCTAGTCAGTCCCGGCCGAGGGACGAGGTGGCCGGTCGCTGGGGCGGCGAGCCTGAGTGTAGCTGCGCTCGGGCGCGTGAAGGGGAGAGGCGCTCCCTCTGAGCACGAGTGGAAAAGAGAGAGAGAGTTGAAAAAAATCTTTTCTCTCTCTCTCTCTTCCTCTCATTTGATTAAGTAAAGAGTCTTTTATAATTATTTTAATTAATTCTTTTTATTAATATAAACTATGATAATATCTTATCTTTTAAACGATATTTGATTTAACTAAATTATCTTTTAAGATATATTCTACTAAAGGCCGACAATTTTATTTGGTCTTGTCTTGTCACTGTACCGTCACGAGGGCGACTAATCAACCACGGGACTCGTCCCCATCCCCGACCTAGATCCAGAAATTCTGGGTCAGGCGAATATTTGTCTGTTTTTCTCAATAATTAATCCAATTTAATTAGTACTCAATTAAATCTGGATTAATTAGACCTTTATAATTTTTCCCAAATTTCATCGCTTACTATATTAAATTTCCATCTAATAAATTCTGGGAATAATAAATAAAAATTCTTATTTATTTCGGGGCGGGTTTTACAAGAGTGCTTATCGGAGAGCCGTGGATGACGAACAACACCACCAGAAAGGCCTTCAGTCGTCACCGAGCTCGACTGTCCTCTCCTACAAGCTCAGCCATGCTCGCTCAGGGTACTGCTCCTTGATCTCCACGTTGTCCTGACCTCCTCCTCTTCCTGGGGACGACCGCGACGCCGTACGTAAACCCGAGGTCAGAGCGCTCCTTCCACAGCTCGCTGGAGTTCCTCACCGAAAAAACTCAGGCTCTCAAACTCTTTGTTCCACCCCAAGCTGAGGCCTTCCCTTATATAGACCTCCCCACGGCCAGACGAACGAGCAGACATTCGAGAATGCCACGCCAGCCAACGGTCGGTTTCCTCGCGCGTAACGGCCGGAAGAGGGCGGAGCTCACGCGAGGCGTTTCCAGTGGCTGGGGGAAAAACTGGCGCCGCCTTGGGATCAGTACTCGGTCGATGGAGGGCTGTGATCGTTTGATCATAGTCGACGGCTAGGATTTCATTATAAACTCTCGTATCCAGCACCGACTGAGATCAACCGTTGAGATAGCTTGAAAATAGACGGCCAGATCTCAAACGATTGCCTCGTACTTAAAGCAATCGTGAGATGAACGGCCCACGACCACCCGCACCGTGAGATCGTCTCCATATAATCCACCACTCTTGCCTCGTATCAGGTATGTGATCAGATAGATTGAACTCGCGCTCGCCACGTGGCTCTACTGAGGCCGTGATAATGCCTTGAGATCTAACACGATTTAAGATCTTCTAATCTCAGCCGTTCTCTTCAAAAATTATCCAAAGATCCCTATCTCTTTTTATATTACACTTTGGTCCAACACTGAGAGAATGATAATTTCACTTTTAGTCCTTGGTATTTTCAAAATTACCAAAAGGCCCTCCGGACCCACCATTAACCCTAGTTAGGGTTTTTGCCTATTAATTCCCATCATTTATTTCCTTAGGAAAATTTTCTCTAATAATCCAATTTAAAAGGAATTTAAGCACATATTATTTCCATAAAATCCTTGGATTTTACAATCTTCCCCCCTTACAACAATTTCGTCCTCGAAATTTCTACACCGCTTACAGGGAGGTAAATAACTCGGGGTAACGCTTCCTCATGTCTTCCTCACGTTCCCAAGTTTCCTCTCGATCAGAGTGATTACTCCACCTCACCTTGACAAAGGGAATGGTTCTTTTCCTTAACTTCTTGTCTTCTCGGTCCAAGATAGCTACTGGGTGCTCCTCATAGGACATGTCCTCCTGAACTTCCATAGGAACCTGAGGGATTACTCATGTTGGATCACGAATACACTTCTTCAACATGGAGATGTGGAAGACATCGTGAACCTGAGCAAGGTCCTGGGGTAAGGCCAACCTATAAGCCACAACTCCTATGCGCTCTAGAATTTCAAAAGGTCCGATATATCGTGGAGCAAGCTTTCCACGTCTTCCAAATCTTACGACCCCTTTCATAGGAGATACTTTCAAGAATACAAGATCCCCCACTTGAAACTCCTGGTCAGATCTCTTACGATCCGCATAGCTCTTCTACCTACTTTGAGCAACCTTAAGCCTTTCTCTGATCATTCTAACATGATCCTCAGTTTGTTTAACAAAATTTGGCTACTCAAGTGTCGCCTCAGCCACCAGCTTCCTCTCTCCCACATCACCCCAACAAATAGGTGTTCGGCACTTTCTCCCATAGAGTGCCTCATACGGGGCCATCTTGATGCTTGCCTGATAGCTGTTGTTGTAGGCAAACTATACCAAGCTCAGGCGCTCATCCCAAGACCCCGTAAAATCTAACGCACATACTCTCAACATGTCCTCTAACACCTGGATGGTCCTTTCGGATTGTCCATCAGTCTGTGGGTGGAAAGCTGTGGTGAACGCCAAGCTTGTATCCAATGCTGTGTGCAGACTTTCCCAAAACCTAGAGACAAACCGGGTGTCTCGATCTGAAGTGATCGACATCGGTACTCCGTGTAGTCTGACAATCTGATATATATACAGCTGGGCCAACTTCTCCAAAGAGGCTCCTGTTCTCAAAGGTATAAAATGAGCCGACTTAGTCAATCGGTCCACTATGACCCAGATTGACTCATGTCCTCTCTTAGTATGCGGAACACTGTTACAAAGTCCATGTTAATATGCTCCTACTTCCACTCAGGAATGGGCAAGGGTTGTAACATTCCTGCCGGCTTCTGGTGCTCCGCCTTTACCAACTGGCAGGTGATGCACTTAGCTACGAACTCTGCGACTTCTCGCTTCATACCCTTCCACCAGAAGTGATCTTTCAACCCTCTGTACATCTTAGTACCTCCGGGGTGAACAGCATAGCTCGAATAGTGAGCTTCCTCCAGAATCTCCTTTCCTAACTCAGAGACATTAGGGACACAAATACGTTCATCAAATCTTAGAGTGCCATCCTCATGTACTCTAAACCGTGTCGGCTCTCCCTGGCCTATATGTCTCCTGATCTCCACCAGATCAGGGTCTTGTCCCTGAGCAACCTGAATCCTTTCCAACAATGAGGGTCGGATATGCAAGCTGGCCAATGAGACATCCATTATGGGTAAAACAACCTCTAGCTCGAGCCTCTTCATGTCCTCCAGCAAAGGCCCCTGAGTTGTTAACATAGCGGCAACTCCATATCCAGACTTCCTACTCAGTACATCGGCCACCACGTTCGCTTTGCCCGGGTGGTAATAGACACTGAGATCATAGTCCTTAATCAGTTCCAACCAACGTCGTTGCCTCATTTTCAATTCCTTCTGTGTGAATATGTACTTGAGGCTCTTATGATCGGTGCAGACCTCACAAGGTACATCGTAGAGGAAGTGTCGCCAGATCTTTAGGGCAAACACGATCGCCGCCAGCTCAAGATCATGTGTGGGGTAATTTTCTTCAAAAGGCTTTACCTGTCGTGATGCATAAGCAATCACACGCCCATCTTGCATCAATACACATCCAAGGCCAGTCTTACATGCGTCACTGTAGACCGTGTACCTACGATTACTTTGAGGTAACGCCAAAACTGGTACTGAATCAACCTCTATTTCAACTCCTGGAAACTCTTCTTACAGGACTCGGTCCAAACGAATTTGGTACCTTTCCTGGTCAATTTAGTCAATGGTGCTGCTATAACCGAGAAACCCTCAACGAATCTCCGGTAATAGCCAGCTAACCCCAGGAAACTCCGTATCTCTCATACCGTGGTTGGTCTCTTCCAACCAACGACGGCCTCAATCTTCTTGGGGTCTACCGAGACTCCAGCTCCACTTACCACGTGACCCAAGAAAGCAACTTTATCCAACCAGAATTCACACTTCGAGAACTTGGCATAGAGCTTATGTTCCCTCAAAGTTTCTAGCACAATTCTTAAGTGCTCCTCGTGTGCCTGGCGGCTATTTGAGTAAACCAGTATGTCGTCGATGAAAACCACTACAAACTGGTCCAAGTATTGACGGAATACTCGGTTCATCATGTCCATAAAGACTGCCGGAGCGTTGGTAAGCTCAAACGGCATTACCAAGAACTCATAGTGCCCGTATCTAGTACGGAAAGCACTCTTCGGAATATCCATCTCCTTAATCCTCACCTGATGATACCCAGATCTCAAGTCAATCTTGGAGAATACTTGAGCTGCCTGCAACTGATCCAATAGGTCATCAATCCTTGGTAAGGGATACTTGTTCTTTACAGTCACTTTGTTCAACTCCATATAATCGATGCACAACCTTAATGACCCGTCTTTCTTCTTGACAAAAAGAACAGGTGCTCCCCAAGGTGACATACTAGGTCTTATGAAGCCTTTATCCAATAACTCTTCTAGTTGTGTCTTCAACTCCTTAAGCTCCGCAGGCGCCATCCTGTAAGGAGCCTTAGACACAGGAGCTGTTCCCGGAACAAAATCAATGGAGAACTCCAGTTCTCTTTCTGGGGGTAATCCTGGTAACTCTTCAGGAAACACATCAGGATACTCCCTCACCACGGGTACATCTGAGACTACGATCTCCACATCCTGCTTCGCCTCAGAGATAGAGGCCAAATAACCTATACATCCACCCCTAAGTAACTTTCGAGCCTGGAGAGCTGAAATCTCATGTACTAGGGAACATGTTTGGCTGCCTTTAAAGGTGAACTCTTCATCTCCCGGCATCCCAAACACAACTCTCTTTCCATGACAGTCTACTACCGCGTAAACCGAAGAGAACCAGTCCATCCTGAGGATCACATCGTAATCCTTCAGGTCCATTACGTGCAAGTTTGCAGGTAATTCACGCCCCTCTATCACTACTGGGCATGCTGGTACAAGCCTCCTTACCAACTTGGCAGCTCCTACCGGGGTGTCAACATATAACTCCTGGGGTAGATCTATAGTAGGCAACGTATGTCTCCGTGTAAATCGTATAGATACAAAAGAGTGTGTGGCTCCAGGATCAAATAAAGTGCAAGCATAGAATGATCTAACAGAAATGGTACCTGCCACGACATCAGCTGATGCCTGTGCTTCCTCGGTCGTCCGATGATAGACCCGCCCATGGGTCATGGGCCTCTGCTGCCGCTGGGGTTGATTTGATGTGGAAGGCTGTCCTGTTGTTTCCTTCCCCTTCTTATCGCCCCCTTGTGACCTCGGTGGTGGTCCAACCGATTGTCTGGAAGCTTGTTATGATCCCTGGGTTCCTCCCACCACACTCTGTCCCGCTTGACGCTGAGGACATTGGGCCTTCTGGTGATCCAGACCCAAACAGAGATAACATCCTCCAGTTATCCTCGGGCACTGAGACTTCTTATGCGGTCCCTTGCACTCATAACACCTTAGGGTCTGGGTCACACTAGCTGATGACCCTTTGCCTCCAGACGAGGCTGTAGACCTAGTCGTCTTGCCATAAGGCCAGTACTTGTTGTCAGGCCTACGTTTCCCAGAACTTTTCCCGGATGATTGGCCTTGGCTATTAGTCCCTTTGTCCTTTTTCTCCTTCTGGGACGACCCCTGAGCGTCCCCCTGGCAAGAGGCCTCAGTATATTTTGCCCTGGCCACAACTTCAGTGTAGGTCTTACACTTGTGGCTAGTCACTATTTTCTTCAGTGATGGCCGCAGTCCGGCCTCAAACTTTATCACGCGACTTTCTTCTGTTGGAACCATGTCAGGCAGAAAGCGGGCCAATCTGTCAAATTCTGTCTCATATTGCTCAACAGTAGAGCCGCCCTGAACAAGCTGGGAGAACTACTGTCCCAGCTGAACTAAGTGTCCCCGAGAGAAGTACTTGGTGAAGAATGCAGTTCTAAACTCTTCCCAAGTCTGGAAGGCCTCACCCTTCCTCAATCTGATCTCTCTAAAGTACCAGTCCTCCACGGGTCCTTAGAGCATGTAAACGGCGGTCCTGATCTTCTCCGCCTCAGTAGTCTGGAAGACCTCAAAGGTCTTCTCCATTTCCCTTATCCAATGCTCAGCTACATGGTGATCAGCGGCTCCCTCAAACGGTTGGGGAGAGGGTCTCTTGATCTCCCCTAGTAACCCTCTACTAGTCGTGGGGGTGGTTGGTGGAGGTGGTACTCGCTACTGTCGAGTCTCTTAGATTAGCCCCAACATCTCACGCATGAGATCTAACATGCTCATGGGGGTACCTCCCCCATGGACCCTGGCCCTCCGCCTGAGGCACCTGTGCATTGGACTGAGCAGGCACCTCCTGCTCCACTTCCATTTCGTCCAGAGGGGGTACCTCCCCATCCTATGGTTGGGGTACCTCTTCCACAGGTGGCTGTGGCACATCTGCTCGACGAGGTCGCCCTCACCTACCTCTACCCCTACCTCTACCACCACGACCTCCACGTGTTTGATTCATAGTCAGCTGTTAAGACTTCATTCTCAAACTAGATAAGTGATGATAAAACATACTCTTTATTGAATTTAAAAGCAACAACTAAAAACAACATGCTGGAACAAAACATACTGAAAGACATAACGTAAGTAGTTCATACAACATAGATGTTTGTAAGACTACATTCATTCTAACAACAGAAACTAAACTAGTCTAGGTGGTGCTCATCAGGAGACAGTGGGGTGTAGTCAACAAAGGGCAGATGCCCTCCTGACCCCTGTGGTCCCCTACTAGGTCCCGGTGCACCACCTGGGCAGTAGAAAGCGAGGTGCTCAGTACTGCCACAGCTACGGCACAAGAGAGAAGGGTGCCAACACTCGGCACCTGACAATCCTGATAGCGGTAGAAGACGGACCCATAGCTCTATCCCCAAGCTGCACTCCCAAACTCCGTCGGTAGTCACGAGCTCGACATACTCGCCGAGGAGGAATGCTCGGGCTCACTATCTCCTGTACCAGTGGAACCCTCGGGCTCCTGTCCACTGGCCTCTGAGAAACAACCTCGTCCCTCTGTCCATGAACGAGCATAGCAACCGTGGACTGAAGCCTATCAATCTTTCGATTGGTGGCTTCGACCGTCCTCCTCATCTCCGCAAGGACCTCTACAGAATCCGACGAGTCAATTATGGAACCTAAACCGAACCTTGTATAAAGGTTCAAGTTCCGGTTTCAGGACGGTTACGATATTTCCAGTTCCGGTTCAGTTCCACGGTTTCGGTTCAGAATGGTCACGTCGACATGTGATTACTAGCTTGATGTTAAAAGCCAAAGAGGCTTTGAATGGCTTAATCTAGGCAAATTTTTTTTCTTTTTAGAAGGGAAAATCCAATGAATCTTTTTTTTTTATAAAAAAAGGAGGAGAGATAAAATAGTGATATAATAAAATAATAATAATAATAATAATAATAATAATAATAATAATAATAATAATAATAATAAAGAATATGGAGAAGGACATTGAAGATTGGATCATTCATCTATGGGATGTTATGAAGCTTGAAATTAAAAAAGGGATATATAATAACGGTTGCTTGCAAATAATAGTGAGAATATTTTTGCAAACTTTCAAATGCATACAATCATCTGACTTTTGGGATACACAGGCTTCTATTGGGAAGGAATAGGAGATGTGATGAAAATAAAATATAGTGAAATGGGCCGATAAGGTTTTGAAAGTCAATCAGTCGATTAATGAAGCTCATATATATATATATATATATATATATATATATATATATATATATATATATATATATATATATGTTGATGCCAAAAACTGGTCCACCTCACGCTTTGGTTACTGTTGCCTCGTGATCTGGTCTCAGCCTTCGACAAACGGTTGAAATTTATAGTTGATGTGGACGCTTACTTCAGATTCTGAACAGGAGATGCTCTGGAATACCGATTGGAATTGTCAGCTTTTTACTTTGGGGTGAATCTGTAAAAGGGAGAAGGAAATGATAGAAATTGGGTCGTTCTGCCCGGATTTAACTCCGATGCTTAAGTCAGAAAACTCGAGAAGGAAGTCTTATAGTGCTCTGTGTAATTTTTCAGATCCCTTTCTTACTATTATTGTTCTTCTTTTATAGCAAATTAAATACGGTTTAGGAAAATATCCTGAAAGGCGGTGGGAAAGGCGGTGAGTAAGGCGGTGAGTAAATATCTCAAGAGGCGGTAAGAAAATATCTGCCTACTGTGTAGGTACTACGTAGGTAAGTAGAGAATATCTGCCCATTTTAGAGGCAAGTGGATAAGATCTACTTACTGTAGAGGCGTTAGATATTTTCTTCACTAGGTGGCTATAGGCACCTTATGAGACGGTTTTTAAGAAAGTTGCTATAATTCCGATGGATTTGTTTGTAGGGTTGAACCCTCACTCTTATTTGCCAAACGAAATTTCGCTAGAATATTTGGTGATATTGCCACGTGGCCAAAGGGACGTAGCCCTGTGTGTAACAGGTAGCCATTGAGGTAGGTGACGCGTGTTTTACCAAATATCTCCGTAACACTAGTCCCCCCCAAAGTGTACTTGTTCGAAAAATCTGAGCGAAGAGTGAGCTGATCGCACTTTTCGCTTGGTTCGAGAACAAGAATCTTCCTTAGTTGGCATGTCTATGTGGGTGTAGATTTTGTCTCTAGGATGATAAGGCACATGTGCTTTTAATAGGTGACCGACACTTGATGTGTTGTCTTTTCGTTGTTTTGAATCGAGGTAGACCTTTCTCCGGAATTTTCGTCTATAGTGTGAATAGGTTTTTCTATTTAAGGAGCTTGTATGGATAGTGTTTTTATTCATTCTGTTGTTATCTTTGTTTCTTTGTATAATGGCTCAACGTTTGTCCTTCTTCAAATTTTTCACTTTCACTCAGTCTTCTCGTCATTTACGAATTCCAACTTCTTTTTATGAACATCTGGAGGGCCTAAGACTGGAGTCGTTCATTTGGTAAGTCCGAACTGTTGTGTATGGCAGTCTCTCCTAGCTATTGACACAGATTTAGGTGAGATCTTTTTTGAGGAAGGGTGGGAAATTTTTCATGTTGATCATGATGTTGAGGCGGGGGATCTTCTAGTTATTACTTATGCAGGGGGCATGCGCTTCGAAGTTGAAATATTCGTAAGTGATTCCTGCCGCAGAGAAGTGGACCCAATCTTCGCTCACGTGCTTTGCCGGGGTTTCCTAGCGACGATGAGGACAGTGACGGTTGTGGAAGTCCGTGCATCTCCTCCGAGTCTTATCCGAGCAAGTCCTCGAATGGATCTGTGGACTGTTGACTAGGGAATTCCGACGAAGAATAATGTTTGCGAGGGCTTGTTGTGTTGTTTTGTTGTGTTTTTTTTTTTTAAATGCTGCTATCGTTGTAACATGAATAAATAAAGTTTATCGTTTTGCTTATAAAGTCTTTGATTTCTTCAAGAAATGATCGTTGGTGATCCTATGTTGGGATGTGTGCGTTTTGTCTTTCATGATGTTGGCTCTATTTTTTACATGGTACAACGCCCATTATTCCCTAGGGAGACACTTGTTTCTCGCACTGTTTCACATTAAAGGGAGAAGATGGGGTGACGTGCGCAGAGTGCGCTTTGTCAACAACATGATGGGCGCGGTTACCTATGCGTGTCAGGCGGCGTTTGGTATGCTGACGTGGATGGAATTTTGAATCGTTTAAGGAGAAGTAATGATGGCTATCTGAACGGTCTGGATTTGGGGACCTTTGGTTCAACGGTCCGATCGGTCAGGAATTTATTTCCCTTTCATATAACAAATCGTAAAGGCAGAGAAGGCTTTATTGTGAAAATCGCAATAGTGTCTTCCTCTCCGGCGAGCTCTGTCCTAAAGTTCTTGCGTTCTTTCACCTCTTTTTCTTCTAAGGTATGGCTAGTGACTCTAGTGCGTCTTCTTCTTCTGGTTCTTCTCATGAATCTCATGAACCTACTACTTCTAAACCACTTTCGATCCCTTCTCCGTCCGAACCCATAGCCTCCGTCGTGATTCCAGGCGGGTCTAGGGATGTTCTGGTCCAGGGTTTGCGGATTCATCCCGCTTCTAGGGCGATGGGTAGGGGGTGTGACACCTTCATAAGCCTCCTTGGGCAGAAGGATGTCGATGAATTGGTAGAGAAGTATGAGATAGATCTGTCTCTGTTTGAGATTAGGGCTCCATGTTCTGGGGAGAGTGCAAGTTCTCCTAGGGATGGGGAGATTGCCATCTATCAGGATGCGTTGTTGGGTAGCCTTAGGATTCCTTTTTCTAACTTTGCTAAGGCGATTCTGGAAGAATATCGCTTGTGTCCTTCACAGTTAACTCCGAATTCTTGGAGGTTGCTGAACGGTTTTGTTATTGTTTTCAAGAACTACGAGGTAAATCCGACCGTCCGTTGGTTCCGTATGTTGTTCAGTCTATGTTTAGAGTCTAATGCCGATTGGTACTACTTCTCGGCTCGTCCCGTGAGAAAGTTTCTAGGGAAAGTCCCTTCTTCCATTAAGCGATGGAAGAGTAAATTTTTCTTTGTCAAAAGTAAATCCGGGTGGGATGTCCGAACCAAGTGGGAGGTTCCCCGAACGGATATTGCTTTTGAGGAGATGACAAAAGAAGAGGAGGTTCTTCTTAAGTCAATGACGGGGATGTCCAAGGTTTACATAGATACCTTCTTAACCAAGGAAAATCTCCTTAGGTGTCGTTAAATAGGAGCTACTGGTAGGACTTGTTTGTGCGTCTAACTTAGTTTAATCTTGAATCGTGATGTCTAACTCGCTTCAGAATTTATTCTTGCAGGAAATCCGATGGAGGACGAAGATTTAAGTTACGTTAAGGGCATCTTGGCCTCCTTCGAAGGTGAAGTTCATCCGCCCTTACCTCATGGGCGAAAGAAGAAGGAGGTATCATCTAGCAAGGGCGCTGATACTTCCAAGGAAGAAAGAAAGAAAAGGAAGAGAAAAGATGTTGACTCTTCCAAGAAGAGGCTTAAAGGCGACCCCGCTGCAGGGTCCTCGCGGGAGAGGAAGACGAAGAGGAAGAATTATGAGGACGCATCGGGTCCCGGAATTACGGGAGAACAGGCGAATTCGCCTCAGGAAGAGGCTCGCCCTGCTTTATCTCCAATTTCAGAGGGCCCCTCTTCTAGTCGGCCAGAGGATATCCACTTTAAGGAGGTGAGAGTCTACTTCGTAAGGTTATCTATTATCTCACAAAGAATTTTTAACTTAGGTTTATTTTGTAGGCGGAGCTAGGAGAAGCGGCTCTCCTGGACAAGCTAAGGGAGGCAGACTTGGTCCTCAAAGGACCGGCGACTCAAGGGAAGGAGTTGCCCTCTGAAGACATCCCTTTTCGGGATGCTGCTTCCGTGAAGAATGTTTTGATGGCTATGAGGCCCGAACAGCTCTCCACTAAACTTCGAAGAGCTGGAAGGGAAGAGGCCACTTGCCAACTTTTCCGCTCGGCTATGCTGGTAAAAACTATTCTTGTACTACTTTTACTTTCTAGTTTGGTATTATCGCCTATAATTCATTTGTTATTCTGTAGACTGCTCAATGGGCGGATCGAGTCAGCAACCTTTGTCAAGAACACTTGGCAAAGATGGAAGCGAGTAAGGCAAACATTGCCCAATTAAGCTCTAGGATGGTGGCGTTAGAGGAAAAGGAGAAGGAATAACTTGCTGTTATCCATGCCCTTGAGCTAGATAAGGCCGAGCGACTTCAACAGTTGGCTGCTATGGAAAAAGAGAAAAATGATCTAGCGGCCAAGCTGGTTATTTCCGAGGGCTCTCTTCATACTACTGAGGAGAATATCAAAAAATTACAGGATGACTCTAGCAGTTTGAAAAAGGAACTTAAATCCGCTCAAGATGAGCGAGCTGAAGCCCGATGGAATCTAAAGTTGAAGGTTGCTGAACTTGCCGCCGTTCAGGCTGAGTTGGAGCAAATCAAAGGGGAGCGTGACACACTCAAGGAAGACTTAGCTTCCAGACAAAAAGCTCCTAAATCCGACTCGCAAGAAATTAAAGATTTAATAGAACGAGCGGATAAGTTAGAAAAGGAGGTTGCTCGGCTTAGGGCGAAGGCGAAAGAGGAGGCCACCCGTATATATTCAGTGGTGCAGCAGGTGGGTCACCATGTTCCTCCTGCGGAAGTTTTGTCTATGGGGCTTGCTGGAGTCTTAAATAAATTTACGGAGCTAAAGGAGCAGTAGATTATAAAGACCCCAGAGGCCTCCGCCCCTGCTTCAGGCTCAGCTGAATTTCCGATCCAACCTTCCTCAAAAGCTGCTCAATGCCAGGAGGACCCTAGTTCTTAGGGATTTTTTATGAAATGTTTTTGTGAAGATTCAACATTTTGAATGTAATTTCTACTTATATGAATGAAACACAAACCTTTATGTTGGTGAAGATTTATTTCCGAGTCGTGGTTACCTTTAACCATTTAAGAAGTCCTTCGTAAAGTCTTTCTTTCTTCATTTGGCTTGTAAGTTAAGCTTCATAGCAAGTTCTTCGCTTCTTAGTCCAATCGTGGGACTTTGATTTGTTGAGTAAGATCCTTGCCTTTGTAAATGAGATTGTTGCCTCGTATTTCGATCGGGATTTTTGCCCTTTGTTTCTGGATGAGAATTGTCCTTTATCCTTGTAGGATAATTTTTTCGACTCATCTTTTTCGAATGGGATTTTCACCTCATTTTTGTGGAATGGGATTTTCACCTCATCTTTGTTTGAAAAAAACTTAAGCTTTATGTTACGGAAATATTTGGTAAAACACGTGTCGCCTGCCTAAATAGCCACCTGTCATACACAGGGCTACATTTCTTTTGGCCACAAGACAGTCAGTCACCACCAAATGCATTAGCATAAATTCTGTCCGACAAATAAGGAGGGCTCACCCCGACAAAAAGTCCGTCGGAATTATACAAGAAGCAAGAAGGTGATAGCCATCTGGGTAAGAGCGTATCTAACGCCTCTACAGTAAGTAGATCTTATCCACTTGCCTCTACAGTAGGCAGATATTTTCTACTTACACACGTAGTACCTACACAGTAGGTAGATATTTTCTACTTACCTACGTAGCACCTACACAGTAGGCAGATATTTTCTTACCGCCTTAGAAGATATTTTCTCATTCACCGCCTTACTCCACCGCCTTTCCTAAACCGCCTTTCAGTTGCTATAAAAGAAGAGCGATAATAGAAAAAGGGAGGATCGGAAAAATCATCACACAAAGAGCTAACTCATGTCTAAGACTGCCTTCTTACAAGTTTTCTCGATTTCTAAGCATCGGAGTCGTAATCCAAAGTGTAAAGGCCCAATTCCGATCACTCTTTTCTCCCTCTTACAGATTCATCCCAAAGGAAAGCTAGGGTAATTCCGAGCGGATTTTCATAGGGTAATTCCGAGAGGATTTTAGAAGCATTCTCCGTGTTTCCCGTTCAGAAGTTGAAGTAAGCGTCCACACCAACTATAAATTTCAACTGTTTGTTGAAGGCTGAGACCAGATCACGAGGCCACAGTAGCCAAAGCGTGAGGTGGACCAGTTTTTGGCATCAACACTTTATTTCATGAAACATTTAGGAGACGGCTACAGAATTCACTGATAGTAGCGTCGCAGGTGTTCAGCATGAAATGGACGCTTGAGCATTTTTCCTTCCATATTTACCAGATAATAGGTGCCCGCTCGGACAATTCTCTGTATGACGTAAGAGCCTTCTCAGTTAGGAGTTAGCTTCCCCGTTCGGCTTTTGTTTCCCTGGAATTCATTTTCTCTTAAGACCAGATCACCGATTTGGAAGAAGACTCTTTTCACCCTTGTGTCGGAGAATCTTTTTACTCTTTGGCGATAGATGGCTGCCTTTGTTTCCGCAGCTTCTCTTCCTTCTTCAAGTAGATCAAGTTCCGCTCGGAGATTCTTCTCATTTTCTTCTGATGAGAAAGCTTGTTGTGTCCGTAAGGTAGGCATTCCTATTTCTGCAGGGATGACAGCTTCTGCCCCATAAGTAAGAGAGAATGGAGTTTCTCCTGTGGGGGTTCTTGTAGTTGTCCTGTAAGCCCAAAGAGCGCTCGGAATTTCCTCAACCCAATTAGTTCCATTTTTGGACACCCTGGTTTTAAGAGCTTGGAGCAAGGTGCGATTTGTCACTTCCACTTGGCCGTTGGCTTGAGGATGTGTTACAGAAGTTAATCTGGATTCAATTCCGAGCTCGGAACAAAAGCTTTTGAAAGCCTTGTTATCAAATTGTCGACCATTATCAGAGATGAAGGCGACCGGAATTCCGAATCGACAGATAACCGCTCGCCATAAGAATCCTTGACAAGCTTTCTCCGTGATCTTAGCCAAGGGCTCAACTTCTACCCATTTGGTGAAATAGTCGATAGCAACTATTAGAAACTTTATTTGTCGGGTCGAAGTAGGAAATGGCCCTAGAAGATCAACTTCCCAGATAGCAAACGGTCGAGGGCTAATAATTGGTGTAAGCAGTGTTGGTGGTCATCTTTGAATCTTGGAATGCCGTTGGCAGGCATCACATTTTCGGGCGAACGCCACTGTATCTTGAGTTAGTGTTGGCCAGTAATAGCCTTGTCGCAGGACTTTGTAACTCAAGGCTTTGCCTCCTATATGACCCCCTCCGATGCATTCATGAATTTCTTGAAGGATATAGTTGGCTTCTGTGGGACGCAAGCACCGCAAGAAGGGTTGTGTATAGGACCTTTTGTATAGATTTTCGCCAATCATAGTGTACCGAGCAGCTTTGTAAGAAATCCGTCTGGCTTCTGTCTTGTTGGATGGCGTAAGTCCACCTTGCAGGTAGTTTTTAATGGGGTCAATCCAACTTGACTCTTCTGCTGCACTTTGTACCTCTCCTACCAGTCCTTTAATAGTTTTTGTGGGAAGGTACTGTAGGTTGAAAGAGGATTATGTATCTCCATTGGGTGCAGTGGCTTTTTTAGATAAAGTGTAAGCTTCTTCATTTTGTGCTCGACAGATTCTTTCAATCTGGAAGTGAGCGAAGCATGGAACTATTTTCTTCACCACTGCCTGGTATTTGACCATGTTCTCCTCCTTTGCTTCAAAACTGCCCAATATATGGCCAACGACTAGTTGTGAGTCGGAATATACATGCAGATTGCAATCCTGCGATGAGGGCTTCATATTCGGCCTCATTGTTGGTCGCTAGAAATTGGAACTTAAGCACTGTTGTAATTTTCCATTTAGAGGGAGAATAAAGGACGAAACCTGCCCCTGACTTTTCTTCGGTTGCTGATCCGTCGACATATAAGGACCATGGGATGCTAGGGCTTTCTTCTAGTTCTTGTGACGGGAGTTTATCCCCATTTGTGGGAATGGTTAACTCCGCGATAAAATCTGCTAGCACTTGAGCCTTGATTGTCGTTCAGGGCTTATAAGTGAGATCAAACTCACCCAATTCTATTACCCACTTGGCTAGACGCCCGGAATTTTCAGGCTTATGAAGAACTTGCCTTAAGGGCTGGTCAGTCAACACAGTAACTTTGTGAGCTTGAAAATAAGGCCTCAATCTCCATGCGGTGTGATAAGGGCGAAGGCTAACTTTTCAAGTGGTAGATACCTTGACTTCGCGTCGTTAAGGATCTTACTTGTATAATAGACAGGCTTCTGAACTCCCTTATCTTCTCTTAATAGAACTGCACTGACCGCTCGAGGAGCAGCGGCCAAATAGATATAGAGTTCTTCCCCTACTTGTGGCTTGGCTAGCAACTGAGGCGATCGGAGATAATCTTTGAGCCCCTGGAAGGCTTTTTCACACTCTTTTGTCCACTCCATTTTTGGTGCTTTACGCATGGCTTGGAAGAGTGGGAGATTTTCTCTCCGACTTTAGAGATAAATCTTCCAAGAGCTGCTAGGCGTCCATTAAGTCGTTGTACTTCTTGAAGACTTTTGGGTGATCCCATATCAAGAATGGCTTTGATCTTTTCGGGATTTGCTTCTATTCCTCTTTGAGTCAATATAGATCCTAGAAATTTCCCTGATCGGACACCGAAGGCACACTTGTTCGGATTTAGGCGCATATTGTAAGTCCGAAGTGACTGAAAAGCCTCTTGTAAATCCGCAGATGCTCATCGGCTTTTCGGCTCTTCACCAAGATGTCATCCACATAGGCTTCGATATTTTTGCCAATTTGCTCTTTGAAGACCGTATTTATGAGCCTCTGAAAAGTGGCTCCGGCATTCTTTAGACCGAACGGCAGCACCTTATAGCAATAAGTTCCTTTGCTAGTAATGAAGGATGTTTTTTCTTCGTCATCTTTGGCCATTCGGATTTGATTGTAGCTTGAGAAGGCATCTAAGAAACTCAGCATCTCATGCCCCGCCGTAGAGTCAACCAAACCATCAATTGAAGGTAGAGGGAATGAATCTTTTGGACAAGCTTTATTTAGGTCTGTAAAATCCACCCACATTCTCCATTTTTCGTACGACTTTTTTTACTAGAACCACATTAGCCAACCAGTCTGGATAGTTCACCGCTCGGATAAATCCTGCCTTCAAAAGGGTCGATACTTCTTCCTCTGCAGCTTTCTGCCTTTCCGGGGCGGAATTCCTCCTTTTCTGTTTGACAGGTTTGAACGACTGATCTATGCTGAGGCGGTGTTCAATGACATCACGTTTTACGCCTGGCATGTCTTCTGATGACCAGGCGAAGAGATCAGAATTTGACCTTAGTACCACCATGAGATTTTCTTGCTGTGCTGTTATCAAATCTGCACCAATCCGCACAGTACGCTCCACTCTAGTTGTGTCTAGAGGAACTATAAGCAATTCTTCAACTGGTGTGGGTCGGAGTTCTTCATCTTCTCATTCTGCTATTCTGTTGATCAACATGGCTTTTGAAACTCTCGTTTTGCCTCTGTTTAGAGTTTTTCCTTTGAGGGTTGAGACATAACATTGCCGTGTCAAGGGTTGATACCCTCTTACTTCTCCACTGCCACTCTCGGTCGGAAATTTAAGGAGAAGATGGTAAGTGGAAATTATTGATTTAGGGTGTTGAGGGTTGGCCTACCAAGAATCATATTGTAACTTGAAGCACAGCGTACAACTGGGAAATTTGTTGTCACTGTTGATGATCTTGGCGAATTTCCTACCGTAATTGGCAACGTGATCATTCCTTCTGGTTGTACCACCCCTCCGGAAAATCCTACTAAAGATGATTTTATGGGGAGTAAGTTATCCACGTCGTACCTCATTCTTTCAAAGGCGCTCCAGAAAAGAATATCCACTGAACTTCCGCTGTCTACCAGAACTCTTTTCATTTGGAAGCTGGAAACCATGATGGCAATAACCAAGGCATCGTCATGAGGATGGCGAACCATGCTGACATCGTTATCATAAAAAATGATGGGAGCCGTAGGCCGAGACCTTCTTTGTGGCGCTTATGTTACCTGCGCAACTCCCACCATTCGGGCATAGCTTTTCCGAGAGGCGGAACTTTCACCACCACACCCAGGACCACCACTAATAAATCCGACCATCTCTCCTTTTTCTCCTTCAGGCTGTGAAGTTTCAGGTTCCTCTTGAACATCAATGTTGATTTACTGCTCCAATTGTCCCCTTCTAACGACATCTTCTATGGCGTTCATCAAATGGGTGCAGTTTTCTGTGTCATGTCCTCTAGCTTGATGAAACTTGCAATATCTTTTACTATTCTTTTGCCGTTCGGGATTCTTTGCAGGTTTTGGCCATGTCAAGATTTTTTGATCTTGAATTTGTATAAGGATATGGCTTATGGTCTGATTTAGTGGGGTATGGTGATCGTATCTGACTATTTTCTCTTCTCTTGAGGATTCTCTAGACTGTATCATATGTCGCTGAGGGCGTGTTGAAGATTCCAGACCTCTATTTTCACCCTTACTATCCTTACGCGATCCTCCTTCCTTTCGGATTTCTGTGGGCCTTCTGTTGACATTCTGATGGGCTTTTCTTTTCTAGATTTCAATAGGGGTACGTCGAGCCTCTTCTTCCCAACCCGTATAGATTTCATCAGAATTGATATACTTTTGGGCATGGATCATGAGGGCAGGGATGGTTTTTGGTGGATCCAAAGTGAGGGAGAAACGGAAAGGGGATTCTAGCAAACCCTCCATCAGGATGGTTACAGCCATTCGCGGAATAAGGTCCGCAACGTTTGCTGCTTCATCTATGAAACGATTTAAATAGGCTTGGAGTGTTTCACCCCCTCGTTGCTTAACGCGCAGAAGGGTAGATGGAGTTTTCTTTTGCTTTGAATAATTAGCAAAATAAGCTAGAAAGCGATCTGCTAGAACTTGAAACGAAGGAATTGTGCTAGATGGAAGATCGACAAACCAGTCTTGCGCTTTTCCCTCTAAGGTGGCGGGAAAAGCTCTGCACATACGAGCATCGGTGATTCCAGAAAGCAGCATCTTTGATCGAAAAGACTTCAAGTGACGAGACGGATCAGTTTTGCCCTCATATGCAATCATAGCAGGTGGTTGGAAACTATCAGGAACTTGCTCCTCCAATATTTCCTTGATGAAAGGCGAGCATATGTTGAGAACATGCCGTTCGGATTTTCGGTTTCCTCGAGAATGGCCCTGTTGTTGTGTTCTTCTGTCGACAGTTGGAACAGATGGACTATTCCGTTCCGTTCTTGTATTCCGTTCTGTTCTTGTGGCAGCTTGCTCTCGACGGCGAACGGAGGGAGGTTCCGAACTAGCAGAGAAGGCGGTCCTCTCTCTTCTTTCTCCATGGGTGCGAGTCCTTGTCCTCCCTCTGCTTTCGGAATTAGCTAGTGGGGCTGTCGGCATATTTGGTAGAATTTGTGTGGAAGGAAGTGGTGGATGGGTCAAAGTATGAACATCTTGGGCCAACTGCTCTAATTGTTGCTACATGTTAAGATAAAATTCCGGGATGGGTCCCTGGGGTAAGATGGCTGGACTTTCCGACGGAGGTAAGATGGGTGGATTTTCCGACGGATTCTCCCCATCTCTCCGGATTTCACCCGGTATTTCGGTATTACTAGGCGCTCCTTGTTCTTGGATTCGTTTCGATCTTCTGGTAGTAATCATTTAGCTTTTTGTAAGGGTCCCCACAGACGGCGCCAAACTGTTGATGCTTAAAACTGGTCTACCTCACGCTTTGGTTACTATTGCCTCGTGATCTGGTCTCAGCCTTCGACAAACGGTTGAAATTTATAGTTGATGTGGACGCTTACTTCAGATTCTGAACAGGAGATGCTCTGGAATACCGATCGGAGTTGTCAGCTTTTTACTTTGGGGTGAATCTGTAAAAGGGAGAAGGAAATGATCGGAATTCGGCCTTTCTGCCCGGATTTAACTCCGATGCTAAAGTCAGAAAACTTGAGAAGGAAGTCTTATAGTGCTCTGTGTAATTTTTTAGATCCCTTTCTTACTATTATTGTTCTTCTTTTATAGCAAATTAAAGGCGGTTTAGGAAAATATCCTGAAAGGCGGTGGGAAAGGCGGTGAGTAAGGCGGTGAGTAAATATCTCAAGAGGCGGTAAGAAAATATCTGCCTACTGTGTAGGTACTATGTAGGTAAGTAGAGAATATCTGCCCACTGTAGAGGCAAGTGGATAAGATCTACTTACTGTAGAGGCGTTAGATATTTTCTTCCCTAGGTGGCTATAGGCACCTTATGAGACGGTTTTTAAGAAAGTTGCTATAATTCCGACGGATTTGTTTGTAGAGTTGAACCCTCACTCTTATTTGGTGATATTGCGCTAGAATATTTGGTGATATTGCCACGTGGCCAAAGGGACGTAGCCCTGTGTGTGACAGGTGGCCATTTAGGTAGGTGACGCGTGTTTTACCAAATATCTCTGTAACAATATATAACATAAAGGGAAATAAGAATTAAATTGTCACGCCCCGACCCGGATCCCGGGACCTCGAGCACGTCAACAGATCGGCCGTACTCAAGCAGAGTCAAGCTCAACTCAAATACAAGGCCTAAATGTGATACAGCATATAACAATCCATTTTATAAAATAAACTCAAGTTCAAAAGAACATAGAGTCATAAGGGTCCATAGGCCCTATACAAAGTATGGTCCCTATACGGGTCCTACATAAAGTAAACAGCTCTCAAAACAAAAGATAAGGGAGACCCCCAGACCTCGGATCTCCTAGTGACCTCTCCACAGCTCCACCCCCTAAACCTCGGAATCTGTAAAAGAGAGAAAGAGCAAAAATGCAAGAGCTTTCGGATGGAAAGCCCAGTAAATACCCCTGCAAGGGTCACAAAGACACAAGAAAACAATATGTCAAATAGTGAGGTCACAACCCCCAAGAAAACACATCCCTAGGAGTCTACCAGAAACAATCCAAAGGTACGACCCCTGATAACAGAAGCCCTCAAGCTCTGTGGTGAGTTTAAAAGAAAACTCAAGGATCACTCCCGGCCAGTATATCCATCTACTTGTTGTAAGCACGACCCTCTGGTAGTTCGACCCTCCGGATGCAAATCGGTAGTACTACCTCTCATACTTGTTAACACGGTCAGCGTACCATGCCCACTGACGGGTAAGACCACCAGAGAATCGCCTCTCTGGCAAGGCAGGCAGAAATGTCAGGGGGTCCTGTCCCTGAGCATTCCCCTATGGGAGCCCCCACGCTCCACTGAGTCCGGGCAGTAGACCACAACAAACAGGGATACCAACATCCCGAACAACAACATACATGCTCAACAGGAATTTAAAATAGATAAGGACGCATGTATGATATCAATAAAACAACTATCAAGATGATAATATCAAAGCCAAGAAAACTCCAAAGAGTGGATACAAGGCAAGTGTACTTACCTCTTGTTGAAACTAGAAGTCCTCCTAATCACCTCTTGAGTACCTTACAACTCCCCGAGAGTATCTAGCATACAGGGTTCCCTTCAGAGTCAAGTTTCTAATAAATCCTTATGTCTCTAGTTGCACATGCATGTCTATTGTTGCTATTGGGCCTGGGCCCACTAACGGGTCCTAAAGACCATCTCTCGGGTTATTGGTCCCTATCCTATGTTTCCATGTCCTTCTGTTGACTCTAGACCCAACTTGGTCAAACCTTGTCAACTCTACATTCATTTGTCGGGTCTGAACCCTACTTGGTCATCTCTAGTCATTTTAGTTGAATTGGGCCCACTTCTAAGCCCTTTAAACAATTTGGCTTACTTGTGCCCTTTTCTCTACCGAAATAATTAATTAAACCCTTTTTAATTAATTATTATAACCGATTTTCATTTTATTTCCAATTAAATTCATCAATCGGCTTTGATCATCCTAAGTTTTAAAAAAAAATCGGTTAATCCACCTAGATATGATTTATTTAAATATCTTGGTACGAAAATGTCAATTTTTCGTTAAATCGATTTAATTAAATCTCCATCTAATTAAATTATTTACTGGTTAACTGACTCGACTTATGTAGAGCAAATAGTTGTCACACTAGCTTACTTAACTCAAACATCTCTTCACCAATTTAATTAAATAATTAAATTGATTAATTCACCTTTGCTCCCTTGATTTAATTGTCACACTAATTTATTCAATTTAAATCTTGTACCAATTAATTAAATTGGTTAATTCACACAACTAGTATAGCTAAGTTTTATTTTTGTCACATATTAATGAATTAAAATAAATTCATTTTCAATTTGTTCACCACTAATCTTGTGATGAACGAATTTAATTAGATAATTAATTTAATTATCTATTCCATTAGTATTTTCTTTATTTATTTTGTTTTATTAGTTATTATTTATTTATTTTTATTTTATTTCCTTCTCTTCTTCTTCGTTTCTCTCTTCTCTCTCATGCGACTGAGCGCCAACATCACCGGTCTTCCTCGCCGGCAAGCTCCGAGCACCTGCCCGTGCTCAGTCCCCGTCGATGAGAGCCTCACGACCACGGCCGGCTCCTCCGGAGCGCCGCCGGCCTCCATTTTCTCACTGGAAACCCCTGAAGCTCTCGGCTGAGCGTTGCTCCATCACCGACGAGTCTCTCTTAACGCATAATAGACTCTAACTCTACAGGAAGAAGAAAGAGTGCTTACCGGAGAACCGTGGATGACGAACAGCACCACCAGAAAGTCTTCAGCCGTCACTGAGCTCGACTGTCCTCTCCGACGAGCTCAGCCACGCTCGCTCAGGGTGCTGCTCCTTGATCTCCACGTTGTCCTGACCTCCTCCTCTTCCTGGGGACGACAGCGACGCCGTACTCGAACCCGAGGTCAAAGCGCTCCTTCCACAGCTCGTCGGAGTTCCTCACCGGAAAAACTCAGGCTCTCAATGTAACACCCGCCCCGAAATAAATAAGGATTTTTATTTATTTATTTCCAAAATTTATTAAATAGGAATTTAATATGGTAAACGATGAAATTTGGGAAAATTGTAAAGGTCTAATTAATCCATATTTAATTAAGTATTAATTAAATCAGATTAATTATTGTGAAGATCAGACAAATATTCAAAAGTTAGAGTCCCGAGAAAGGTGGATCTGGTCGGACGAAAGACCAGGCCGAAGTGATACCTACAATACACCCGTGAATACTTGGAATCATTGACCCGGGATTTCGCAGTCTGGTGGGCATGTGGACGAAAGAATCGTGACAGTGGGTCCCGACTATAATGAATTCATTCACCCGTGAATGAATAGTAGCCATGTAACAATAGTGTAGATGATAAGATAAGTTAAATAATTGAATTTAAATATTATAAAGAATTATAATATTAAATAAAGAAAAAGAAAAAAAAATATTATTATTTACTCTTACAAGTAAAGGAAGAGATAGAGAGAGAGAATGAAATGGAATCATTTCTCTCTCTCGATTTCACTCTCAACCTCTCTCTCGATTTCACTCTCAGCCGCGCCCTTATCCTCAATTTCTCTCTCTCTCACTCGTGCGCCGCCGTCTTGCTCAAACTCAACCGGGCCGACCGCGTGGCGTCATACTGGCCAAAACCCAGCCGGGCCACCGCAGGCCAGCGACCACTGCTTGAGGGCCATGGGCCAGTGACCCAGCCCGCAGCCGACCAGCCTTGCCTCGGCTGCAGCCTTGAGCGTGGCTACCGACAAGGCGTAGCGCACTTGTAGCCACTACTGCCGCCGCCACCTTGGCGCCAAGACCTTTACGCCTTACGCCACACGCTACAAGGCCAACCCTAGCCACCCAACATTTTATATCAAAATATATATATATATATATATATATATATATATATATATATATATATAAGATAAATAAATAAACAAATGTTTGAAGGGGCCAAAATGAAATATTCCACGGCTCTAAATGTAAATGAAATATTTATTTTGAAATAAAAAAATATATATTTCAAAATAAAAAAATATATATCATGTCATATTTCAAGATAGCCAGAGAAAACATATCTTGAGGCAAATGCAAATTCCCAAATTACCCCTAAAAACATATCTCGAGGCAAACACAAATCCCAAATTTCTCCTGAGAACATATCTCAAAAGTCAAATTACAAAATTGCCCCCAGAACATATCTCGAGGCAAATTTCAAATTTCAAAGGTAGCTTCGGGAACACATATTCCAAGGCAACCTCAAGCTCCGGGATCGCCCCGAGAACGGATCTTGAGGCGACTCAAAGGATGCAAATCTCGAGATGGTCAAAGAAGCACACATCCCGAGGCGATTCAAGGAATGCAAACACATCCCGAGGCAAATAATAAAACTATTAAAAAGAAATAATAATAAAAAATAATAATAATAATAATAATAATAAAAATAAAAAAAAATTAATTAAATTTGATCTTATCCACTTTGATCTTATCACAAAGTGGAGAAGTTTGGATCTCTCGGACTGATCTCACGGGAGGGAATATTTCTTTTTTGGAAGATAAAAAGGGATTGAGACAATGAAAAAAAAGAAGGGGGGAAAGACAATCAGAAATCAGAGAAAGGGGAGACAGGGAGAGCCCAAAAAGAAGAAGAAGCTGCGCACGCGCCCTCGGTAGCTTTATGCTTGTAGCCCTGTGTGGCGATCCACCAGCAGCACTGGCACCTGGCCCGCCCCTTCTTGCTAGCTGTCCGCCCCGGCTGCAGCCCTTGACCACCCTGCGCGGCCACGGGCCGCCTACATCGCCCCACGGCGGTAGGCTGCGCCCAGGCTGCTCCAGCGCACCACGAGCCTGGCGCTCCTGCGCGCCCGATTACGCCCTTGTGTGCCCGATTACGCCTGCAGCACCATGCCCAGCCACAGCTCGCCGCCAGCCCGAGTTCCTCTCGCCATGGCCAGCACCCGCCTCCTCTGCACGCCCCAGCGCCCCTGCTGCACGCGTGCACCCAGTCTGCCCCAACCCCCCGGCCTTCTGCGCGCACACCTCCGTCCAGCCTCCTGCAGCCCTTGTGTGCGCACTCTGCCCAGATCTGGTCACCATAAAGTTACTGTTTGATGTCATTGCTGCTGCTGCTGCCCACAGAGAAAAGCCAAGGCTTTGCTTTGTCTATCTGCGCGATCTTCTTGCCGCCCGATGTTGCGGCATTCTTTGCGAAGATGCCCGATCTTTGTCGATATTTGCCGCCCGTTCTTTGCGAAGATCTTTGCTTGGATGCTGATTTGAAGACCGTGGATGCTTTGTTTGGTTGCCGTCGAAGACCACTGGATCTTGAATTATTCTTTTGTATTTGAGCAGCCCGATGAAGAATGGATCTTGAATGGATGTTGATGAAAGAGTGGTTCTTGAATGGATCTTGATGAAGAATGGATCTTTGTTGAAGACCTTAGTTCTTTGCATTCTTTGAAATTGAAATGCTTGTGGGTGATGTGTTCTTTGCTATGAAAATTTATTGCTATTGTCATGAAATTTCCTTCTTTGTGTCCACCAAGAAAGATCTTTGCAAAAGTGAAGTCAAAGAAGATGCGTTCTTTGTTGGATCTTTAGCGTACTCTTGCTTTCACGTTACCGTCTTTCTTGTCATTTGTCAAATCTTGAGTGGTGAGGAGAATAAGAAGGTTCAGGACTTGCTGCTGCTTGATGTCACCCCATCCTGGTGAAGTTGTTCCCTTTGGATGGTTTCTGCCATGAAAAACAATGTTGCAGAAACTATGAAAGAAGGACAAGGTTGCTGCTATTATAAGAAAGGGGTTGTTATTATAAAAATGGAAGGGGGCCGCTATTAAGGAGCATAAACAAGCATAGGTCAATAAAATTTAAGATCAAACACTCCTATGGTGATGGGTCCTATGAAATTCTTTCATTGAAATGTTGAGTAAATGAATCATTTGTTAGAAATTTCATATCAATGGAGTTGATCATGTATGTAGCTATAAAAATTAAAACAGTTTAGAAATGTTATGCATGATTGTAATAATTGCCAATGAAGCACCTCAAAGTCTGGCATCTTCTTGAGTCCCCAGAAACCTTGGAAGCAGAAGTTGTCGAAGCCATGGAAGTCCTTAGCTGGTTGCTATGTACTTCGGAATGATGACCTCATTATGTGCAAAAGCAAATTGCTTGCTTGCTTGCCTCCAGTTGAGTTTCAAGATGCCATGGAGTTGGTATTGTTATCTTGTAAATTTGGGAAAGCGCCCTTCTGATGCTTGATAAAATGCTTGAAAGAATCCATAAATGAGATTTTTGAACTAATGTTTTGGGACTGACTGGAGACAGAAGCTGTGCTTGCTAAAAAGGTCAGGAATAACGCCAACAAGGGTTGATTTGGTGTAAAGAGAAATGTAACAAACGCCAAATCTTTATTCTTCAGGTGCCTGTGGAATTAAATACCAAATTTTTGTTGAACAGAGGGAGAGAATAAAAAGAACTGCATATTCAATAAATTGGTTCGATGTAGTACTTGGCCCAAGTTTAATGTAAATAAGGGAAAGGCTCGATGTTTGACAGGGATGCTTCATTTGCCCTTTGAGCTCGTTGGGACATAGAAGAATATACTGACTCAAGCTAATGAGCAGGCGTGTATTTTGACTTGTTTGGAAGCAAATAGCAAAGGCTCCATGCAAACATAGTGGATTATGTTCAATGAATTGTAACCTTTTAGTATCGTGGATGCACATGGATTGTTAAGAAATTCTTGGTAGACTTCTTGTAGAGTTGATGAAGGAATCAGCCGTAAAGGTTACAAAGGCTGTCGCAAAATTAAAAGCAAGAATTGAACCAAGAAGAAGTTGATCTTTGCCGCTGCAAACACCTCGAGGGAAGGCTGTGGCCGACGAATTGATTGCCTGAGAAACAAAAGAAAATCATTCTTTGCCGCAGATTCTTTTGCAAATTACTGTTATAAAAGGTCATTTTCAAAAATTCATAACTCCGGCCAGAGAACCCCGATTGAGGCGAAATCTGTGACGTTGGAAACTAGACATCGACATCTTCAACAATCATATACAGCACGGATAATTTCGGCAGACCGATCAGTGCGTATTTCGATGGGGAAAAAGGATGAACCCTATAGTTCAACAAATTAATTCCTGAAACCTCGTCTGATTGCCCATATTCAAAAATTCATAACTCTGCCTCGGAAACTCCAATTGAGGTGATATCTGCGGCGTTGGAAATTAGACATTTGGGTCTCCAACATTATTATACAACACAAACTCATTCGGCAGCCCGATTAGCATAGATTTTGATAAACAAAAGGGTAGATTTCAGCATTTCTGCCGACGGCCACACTGATCACCCAATTTCAAAAATTCACAACTTTGGCCTGGAAACTCCGATTGAGATAATCTCTATGGAGTTGGAAATTAGACATCTGGGTCTCCAACATTCATATACAACACAAACTCATTCGGCAGTCCGATCGGTGTGGATTTTTGATAAATAGAAGGGTAAACTTCAACATTTCTGCCGCTAGCTATATTGATCGCCCAATTTCAAAAATTCATAACTCTGGCAAGAAAACTCCGATTAAGATGAAATCTGTGGCATTAGAAATTAGATATCCAGATCTCCAATAGTCATATACAACACAGACTCGTTCGGCGGCTCAGTCGGTGTAAATCTTGACGGATAAAATAGTCAATTTCAGCAATCCTGCCGTTGACAATGCCGAAGACTCATTTTCAAAAATTCATAATTCCTGCCTGGAAACTCCAATGGGAATGAAATTTGCGACGCTGAAGACTAGATACCAAGATCTTCAATAGTCGTATATAGCACAAGCCCTTTTTGCAGCTCGGGCAGTGCATATTTTGATAGAGAAAAAGGCTAATGCAACTCTTAAAAGGCGGCTCAGTTGGCGATCTGAACCTCGGTCACAAGTCTCAAGCGCAAGGCAACCGGTGGATTATGGATCCTATATGGCGGGGCACAGACTCTGAGGCGGAGGGCGGTGTCATAAATAAACAAATAAATAAATAAATATATGTTGATATGTAACAAATCATATTGCAATAAAATAAATTATTCGTCTCATTCTACTTGTACTTTTGTCTCTTAATCGGAGGTTCCCACGACATTGTCTGGGGTAATTAATAATAGGGGCTTGCCTCTATTAGGAATAAAAGAACCCACATAATAAAAAATGATATTTGTACTTCGATATATCGTCTGGTGTCACACGCGATGCGGTAGCGTATTTTCGATCCCACGCGGCCTGCGCACCGCTTTACTGCGCCGCAGCGCCGCGCTCAACGACCCACTATTGGCTGCTGGCCCCTTCTTGCGCGCCGTCACAAGCCTGCAGCCCCACAAGTCCCCTCCTTCCTTCCTTGCGACGGTGAGCATAATTCACCATGATTAGTTGATTGATTTCATAAGTCAAGGCATGGAATTCAATGTATTGTTGATAGCTTTAAGGAGGGGCTGTTAAGTGCTTTGAGTAGGAGATTGATGATGTTAATGAGTTATATGTATGCTCATAGAGATGGATAATCGTATGTTTATATGTATGATGTTGTTTTGTTTGTCATGTGTGGAATGTTTGTATAAATTTTCGGGGCCCTATAATTAGGGGAGGTGCCAGTGAATTTTCATGAAAAAGTTATAGGAGAGAATACTCTAATTAAATCCTAGACATCATGTTTTCATGCTTCTAGGTTTTAGAAGAGTGAACCTTTACTAAACGTGATTAATTGGGGGTATTGGTGTTATATGGAGGTGTGGTTGTATGTGTTGAATATAATTTGAGGCTCATTTTATGCTTGTTGAAATGCCATGAGAAACTTGTATGTTTTAAGCCAAGGTTTAGACTGTTGCATGCTAAGTTGGTTAATTAGAAAATAAGCCTTGCTAATGTTTAAATGTTAATTAAGGTTGCATGCTAAGTGCTTGAAGAAATGCCTCTAAGAACCAGTTTGTTGAGTGCCTCAAGTAGATAGGTTTCATTTTTTATTATTCTTGTGAATTATCTGTGTCACATAATTAGAGTTGCTTGATGCATGACGAGAAATCATAGTCATTCTAGATCCAAGCATAGATAATAGGGGGAGGGCGCATGCCGAGAGATCGGGTGGTCGCTATGTTGTCACACAACACCAACTCCCTCCGAATTAGGGTAAAACCTAATAGTGGAAACCACATAACCTACGCTCATAGCTAGCATAATACTGTCGTACAGTGAAGTCGTTGTATGGGACTAGGGTTCGGCTGTTACGAGAGAGCAGGGTCAAACTAATTTTTGGTTCTCTATGGTCCAGGAATATATCAACTACGTAGCCTGTATTAGGAAATTAATCACGAGGGATTCTTTAGGGGATAGAGATCTGGAGTGCCATGTTCTCTTGACTAATAACCTTAGATTGGCAACTGTTCACTTTAGTCTAGTTCTCTTTAGATCTTTAGTTAGGATTAGAACACCACCTGTATTTTTAGGCTAAATAATAGGATTTGAACTAGTGCTAGCTATGTCGGTCTCTGTGGATTCGACTACCCTACATTTAGCGTACTTTACTACTTGAGCGACCCCATGCACCTGTGGATAGCATTACACATTGCATCATCGGCCATACACCATCACCTCGTCGTTAGTATGTTCTAGAAGATTGGCATAGAACTCCCGAACCATGTGCACTATAACCACCTCAGGTCTGGAGCAAAAGAGCTCCCAACCTATCTTTCTCTAATAAGCTCCCAATGTGAACCCAGCGCCGGGTTAATAAAGTCAATCCAGCTCTCGGGAATAGGCGCCATCATCATAAGCTTCTTATACCTCTCTTCAGCCTCCAGGGTTGAAAATAGTGTTGTTGCAACGGGGGCGCTAGCAGAGGTGTTGGTTCGGGTGTTCTTTTGGCCCACTCTTTGATCGCTGCATGGTGGACCTAAAAGCATAGAGAAGGGTGAAACGAGTGCACAAAAAGATAGAATCACAACACAATGTATTAGAGCACAATAAAAGGTGGGCAAATAACAACAAAGCATGAGGTACTAGTTGAGCAAATTCAACAGGGTAATTCCAAAGCTATCCCTAACTCTAGAAATTTCACTAAGTATAGAAAAGTGCTCCAGTTTGGGCAAATTAAGTATCCCCTCATAAAATTGGGGTCGAGAAATTATAGATAACCACTTTACAAGAAGTAAATTTGGGCACATTAACACTAGAAGAAAAAATAATCCTTAAAGCGCATACATCTGCCACATCTTGCCACATTTCATAAGAATAAAATGGTGAAATCCTTGAATAATAGGACATAAATGTTTACTTAAGTGGTGGAATGCCTAAAAAATCAAATGTACGAGGCTTTAGAGCTGTGGGGGTTTGCCAAACTTCAGTGGAGGCGTACGAGTGAGACAGGAGAGTGTGGAGACAAGTTACCGTCGCGCTTCCTTTTTAAGCTAAGTTGAAATAACGTCCCGACACATGGAAATATCATCATGACGTTACTATCAGAAATCTTGTGCCCTGGCCTGGTAATAACGTCACAACAGTTTACAAATTTTTCCTAGGTTTCTACTTAACGTCACCATGCTTCAGAATAAGGTTGTGACAATAATTATCATAAACTTAGGCTCTCAAACCTGGAGATAATGTCAGGACGTTTAGAAATGATGTCGCAACATTTTATATTAGAGATTTTCCAATTCTCAGGTCGGGAGCTAACGTCGCGACGCATTAAGGGATGTCGCGACATTCTTTGCAGTAAACCGCAGAATATACATACCTTAGTTCCCTGGTAATGTTAACAAGACATTTATATATTTCTAAACTTCAAAGTTCAATGAACATTACCAGAATTTGCCGACATGAGCATGAACCTATACCCAAACCTTTAAATCTCTTTGGAAATCTTTTGGTAGGTTGATCCCTTAAAAGCTCCCCCAAAACTTGCATGGTGCTTTACAAAAAGGAAATGAAAATTATTCATAAGAGATGCCCTAGAATTGAGTGACAATAGGAATCACTGATAAAAGAAAAAATGAAAATGCAGTAAACTAAAAACAAAGATAACTCCCTTGTCAAAATTTATTGTGCTCGGGTTGCTTCCCAAGAAGCACTAGATTTCAAGTCCCTAGCTAGACTCCAATTCAGCTCATCCTTCACCATACAACGGGGGGTATGTTGCAACCCACTTCTTGATCTCATCCGGAGTGGTAAAACCCGTTCGACACCAAATGGGTGGCCAGCAACCCTCTAGATCTTGAAATGACCTGGGTTCTAAATGCCTCCTTACTGAGTGGGGCATTGCTTCCTGTACACCTTCAGCACTCCTCAGTGTAGAAGTGTTATTAGCAGCAATAAAATCATCTAGCAGCCAGGTTTTTTCTGAGGGCCTTGTACCTCAATTATAATAAGTGTATTGATGTCAACCACAAACATTGATGGTGTTGCCTCATAAGGCGTCAACACTGTATAAATATGCTCCTCATCTCTATGTCTCATGATGACCTCTCCCTTCTTCATATCAAAATTAGCTTCTCCGGTTGCAAGGAATGCCCGACCAAAAATAATGGGTACCTCCTTATCCTCCTCAAAGTCAAGGATAATAAAATCGGCAGGGTATATGAATTTGTCCACTTTGATTAGTGCATCTTCCACTATTCCATTAGGTTGAGAAATAGATCAATCAACCAATTGACGTGTGATTATTGTCGGTTTCATTCCACTCAACCCCAACTTGTTATACACTAGTAACAACATCAAGTTGATACTTGCACCAAGATTACATAAAGCTTGACCTACAAATTTATCACCAATAGAGCATGGAAAAGTATAACATCCTAGGTCCTTTTGATTGGGAGATAGCCTCTTTTGCAAAATGATGTTGCACTCCCTAGTGAGTGCAACTATTCCATGCTCCCCAAACTTCCACCTTTTACATAAAAATTCCTTTATAAACTTGGCATAGCTTGGTATATTCTCAAGTGCCTCTACAAAAGGTATATTGATATGAAGTTGTTTAAATACCTCCATGAACCTCTCATACTTATTGTCCAGTATTTGATCCTTCAACCTCCCAGGGAATGGGTGTGGTAGTAACAGTTGGACATTCTCTTTACTCCCTACCTGTCCCTCAAGGCTAGGATGCTTAGAAGCACTAATGGACTCAGGTTCTTTGCTCCCTGGTTCTTAAAGCTTCTTTCCACTGGGAAGTGTCACTGCTCTCAACTAGCCCTTATCTTCGCCATGGGGGTTGATGTCAGGGTCACTTGGGAGTCCTCCTGCAGGCCTATTCCTCATGTCATTACCCAACTGCCCAACTTGGATTTCAAGGTTCTTTATAGCATTACCTTGAGTTTGAAACATAGTGTGACACTCTACTATAACACAATCCATTTTCTCCTACAAACTGGGCTTTTGTTCTAGAGGCTTGCTTTGTGAAGGTCTCGGCTGCTTGTATCCCCATGGGGGACCTTGTTGGCCGTATCATTGATTGGGACGCCAACTTAGGTTCCAATTGGTAGAAAAATTATTTCCTTGACCCAGGTACATGTTCCCCAATGCCTTAACTTCCTCATGGGATGAATTTTGGGTTGTATGTGACATCTCTGTGGGTGGAGGTTGAGTTGGCAAGCTACCCACATAAAATGCTATTTCATTGATCTTCATTTCAATACTTGTAAATTTTATTTGAAGATCTGTGAGGTGGTCCATTTCTTGCACATTAACTACTTGTCGAGGCATTGTCCTTTCTTAAAACCACTGATAGCTATTTCACGTTATTTTCTCAAGAAATTCATAAGCCTCATCCAAGGACTTGGTACTGAGAGCTCCTCCGGCAGCTGCATCCACAAATGACCTCATTGAACCATACAACCCATTATAAAATACTGGAATTAAGATCTACCGGGCAAATCGATGATGAGGACAAAGGCGTAGCATCTCCTTAAAACGTTCCCAAGCGTCTGACAAGGATTCTCTCTCTCGTTGTGCAAAGGTCATAATCTCATTCTTGAGCCTTACAGTCTTCGATGGTGGAAAGAACTTGATCAAAAATTTCTACCTCAAATCCTCCCAAGTAGTGATGGATGCAGGAGGTTGGGCATATAGCCATTTCTTGGCTCTATCTCTCACTGAGAAGGGGAACGCACTCAACCATATGGCATATTCAGAAGCACCATTGCACTTAAAAGTATCATAAATTTCCAGAAAGTTGCAAAGATGTATATTAGGATCCTCATTGGGCAAACCCGCAAACTGACCATCATTCTGAAGCATCTTAGTCATTACTGCCTTAATCTGAAAATTTTTGCTTGTATACTCGATTGCTGTATACTTGAGTCTGCTCCTTTTGATAAACAAATCGAGTATTAGTATATAGGATGGTTATCCTCAACACCCTCCATTTTGTTTGAGTTAGACAAGCTCAGGTTATCACAATGTCATCGCTTCTCCTTCCTAATTTTCCAAAGAGTTTTCTCTATTTCCAGGTAGAAGGGGACCAAGTCGCTATCACTCATGTACTGAAATAAGAGAAAAGAAAAAAGTGAGAATTCTTCTATGTAAGCTAATCACAAATATAAGAAGAAAAACAAAATTTTGTATTAACAAATAAAGAAAAGATACTGTAATAACCCACCCAGAACCTATACATAAATAGGTACTAGAATGAAAATACGAAGAGAGTGTTTGTAATTACCTATTATTTCAAGGACCTAATTAAAACTTCATAATAGTGGTTTAATGTGATTAAACCAACATGGTCAAATTCATCACGTCACCCGACTTGGGTTAACCTTGTAGGGATTGATATGAGATAAAATAGAGAATTATAAAATGATTATGATTGATGTTTATCTCAAATATAGATTTTTATTTTGATTGAGAATCAAAATTCGAGTTTGAATTGGATAAAGATTTGCCTCATAGAGATAATTTTAGATTGTTTGTGATTATGAATTATAATTTGATAATGAATCAAGGGTTAGATTTGAATTGGATGAAGACTTATCTAATAGAGATAATTATAAAATTTTTGTGTTTTATCTCTATCTCGTTAGAGTAAGGCTAGGGCACTCCCCTCTATATAATGAGAGGCATAATTAGAGAATTGATATACAATTCGGTAAGAGAAGTTGAGTGATCTCTTGTGAGGGTTCTCCTCTTTAAGATTCCCTCTTAGTGAGAATCAATCCAAGTATTAGGAGAAGGAAGGTCTAGCCATGATTAAGCAATAGGGAGACTGCCAGGTGAGTTGACCGCAGATGAACTCCAGTATTTTAAATTGATTGCTTGATGTTTTATCGGTGTTTTATCAATGGTTTCTGAAACCATATTTTCAGTATATACTTGTTTTTGCTCATAGTATAGCCAACTCTGCATGTTTCGTATGTCAACCTATACCTACGTCATGTATGCATCGGTCGAGATATGTCTGTCGAGGCTCGGGTGAGGAGCCCTTGGGTCCATGGGACCAATGGTTTTCTGAATACCGCCTAATGGTTGGTTGTGTGAGTGTGATATGAGATGTGAGCACGGCTAGGTGCTGTTGAGATTAGGTGTATACAGACTAGGTGTGATTGATATAGTTGCCTTGATATGCCAGTCATATTTTGAAATTGTGATTTACTGGTGTTTGTGTAATGCAATAGTTGAGATTTAGTAGCATCTCAACTAGATTATCTTTGACTAGCATGGGACTTTCTGATGTGATTGATATGCGCGTAGACCAACATGTGTATTGTTTTGTTCTGTTATATATGAGATATATCTGCTATTTTATGTATATAACCCTGGTGTGATGTATGTCTCTCACTGGGATAGTTGTAGCTCACAACTCTCCCACTATTTCAGTGTACAGGAACAGGTCAGGGTAGCCAACTTAATTGACTTGAAGTGATATGGAACTAAAGATCGATGTGACGGTTTATTGTTTAGCTGGTTCTAAGTTTAGTGTGGGTCATTGTATTAATATTTGACGAGTCATTTTATGAACTAAGATATTATTTTGTATTTGCGTCGAATAGTTGATATATTTAATATCAGTATTTGATTTTCTTTATGGATTATATTAGGTCTGTAGCAAGGTTATTCTGATTTTGTGCCTTGCGTATTTATGAGGGCAACCCTATAAGTATGCGGCGTTTGTCTCATGCTCTGGCCCAGGCCGGGTTCAAGGCGTGACAGATACTATGGATACTCAAGTAGAAAGGTTATTCACAAAAGAGTTGGAAAGAAAAGTAAAAAGGACTAATCTAGACCAGCGCCTGTTCTGCTAATATCAATTATGGCCTAAATCGTTCCCCGGCAACTGCAGCAAAAGCTTTGTTGGTCGTCGGCTACAAGTGCACACACTTGAGCCTCCACACACAAGCGTACATGGTTGTAGGTAATAAATCTAGTAAATATCAGGTCGAATCCTTAGGGAACGGTGAAATAGATCTAATTGAGCACTAACTTAATTGCTTAGACGGCCAAGTAAACAATTTTGGAATATAAAGCTAAAACTAATGAAAACAGTAAACGAAATCAAAGGTTGCTCGAGGGTTTTCTCCAAATGGATCAATCCAAGGTTATATGACTCCTATGACTTGTAAGGGTTTTCTCCTATGTCTTGTAGAGGTAGTGTTGCTAAGGATGAGGGCTAATCAGTTGCCAGTAGGGGACTTCAAGTGTCAAGGGCACCGATGATAATTCTCTATTCCTAGGGAATATGTCTACAATCGCTTCACATGTGCCTATGGATTGGGTGAGTCGTTACATATCCCTATACTATGCCCTGAAATGTGGATCATACGAACATATGCCTATGCCGTAATTACTCCCGTCTGTCACACCGGACTTCCACCCTATATTCCCAATACTACCAAACTCACATATTCCTATGCATGGATGGCTATAGATTTATCATCGCTGCTCGGCGTATGATTCAACATATGAGAAATAGGCACATCTAGTTGCAACACACATATAATACCTAAGATAAAATAGATTTCAAGTCATAGAACCCATACAACCCTAGAATAGAGTATTTCAGCTAACATCATTAATGGATAATCAAAAGTACTGCTCCTTATTCATTAAATAATACAACGGAGAAATGAAAAAATTAAGCATAAGAGTAAATGATTTCCCACTTCATCATGGAGCTTCACCCCACTATAACGGGCGTATGGAGCCTCCGGATCGCCACGAAAGAGTTCTTGTTGTACATCAAAGGATGAACCCTAACGAGAATCTGCTCTCCTTTTATACCCCTAGGAAATAACGGTGCGGCATTCTTGCAAGCCTGGAAATTTGTCATGACACTATGATAATTTTCATCGTGACTTTCTCACGAGCTTGGGAGTTTCACAATATCGCTCTAATAATTTACATCGCGATGTTCTTACACACGTTGCGACGTCCAGAATCTCCTGAGATTTCAGGCAACTTCTCTGATAATTTATATCGTGACGTCAAGATCCCACGTCACGACATTCTTCCTTAGCTGCCTTTAGTGGTGATTTGCGTTCCAGTTCAGCATTAGACTTTGCTCCAAGCTAGGCATCACTTGATACATATAAACTCCACTTGATTAAGCATCTATAGATACGAAACATATGGAAGTTGTGAGTTAATCAAGTTTGGTAACTAAGGTGACCAAGTGATATATTTAAAGACCAAAAGCATATAATATTCTCTAATCCTTACATTTTGGTCCTAAATATAAAGTATACGCCTAACAAATTAGCTATCTTTAGAGAGCTAACACTAACCCTCCTTTATTTTTTCACTATACCATTTTTTTCACATCCAATACCACTAACCTATGTTGTGTAGTTAGTACTTCACCAGGTATAACCTTACAATTTTACATATTGACTTGTCCCTTCTTCTTGTAACAAGGAAGTCGATCTGGCTATGGTTACTCCCACTCTTAAAGGTAATCAAGTGTGATTCCCTTTTCTAAAAGCAAATATTGGTCAATACCAAATCATGAGCCAAAACAAAATCTAAGATAGCTTTTCCTTCCTCATTCATGTTGCCATACCCATAACCTCCATGGACTTGCTCGTAGCCATCACTGAGTCTACCCACTTGCCCATTAAGATCTCCCGCAATAAAAAGTTCTTGCTCACTTGAAATCCTTAAAATTACCCCATCCAAATCTTCCCAGAACTTAGCCTTAACTTTTTTCCCTAAGTCTACTTGAGGAGCATACGCACTCATTATGTTGATTGTCTCTTTTCCCAACACTAATGTCAAATGTATAATCTTATCTCCTATCCTTTTCACTTCAACCACTATGTCCTTAATTATTGGTTCCACAATAATTACCACACCATTCATATGTGTATCCCATAGTCCCATAATTTATAGCCTATGTTACTAATCTCACTAGCCTTGTTTTCTATCCACCTAGTTATTACAAACACACTATATTTATCCTCCTTTTTAAAGTGTCTACTAACTCCATAGACTTTCCTGTCAAAGACCTATATTCCAACTACCGATTCTAATTCTACTCTCATGGACTAACTTCTTTACTCGCACTCGTCAATTAAGATGCAATGACCATTGCCTATTTGTCACCACATCCATGCGCCGATGTCACGGGACTAACTGCTGAAATAAAAAATAAATTCTGAAATTACCAAATAAATAAATAAATAACCACAAAAAAATATTTGTAAAAAGGAAAACTAATAAAAAAATTATAAAATTCAAAAACACGTCTCAAAATATTGTTAAACTAAATTAAAAAATTAGAAAAATAATAAATTCTGAAATTATTATTAGGATTCAAACTTAATTCATAAATTATAAAAAATAATAAAAATATTGAGAAAAGGTCTAATAAAAATATTGTGATTTATTTGAAAAATATTTTTAAAAAATGTTTTTGTCATAAATTTCTAAAAACTTCAAGTCTTCAAACTTTATTCTTGGTCCAATCTTCCAGTTGTTGTGTACTCTTCTCTAGTGTCACTACTTATGTCATATCCTCCTTGATCTTGTAGTCTATCATCGGCATCCAACCAATCCTTCAAGCATATTCACCTCTCCAAAAAAGCTAGGTTTAGCCAGCTCCTTTTGTCGTCTAGTACCCTATTCCCTACACTAAAACAAGACTCCGATGCTACTATGGACATCAGTGGAGTTAGTAGATGACGTGTCATGGCAGCTAGTATAGGATAATTATGCTCTTGTGCTTTCAACCATGACAAAAATATTAAAATTACTGATTTCCTCCTAAGTGAGGTAATCGTTAAAATTATTTGTTAAATTAAGGTTTAATTCATGCAAAAACAAAAAAAAGAGTAGAAGAGGAGGTAGGAGAGGAAGCATATATTTTTTTCTCATCATTATTAATTATAAAGGAGTATTAGTTTTAGTTTCTGCTTGAGAAATATTTTCAATATCAATTGATTTGGGTTGTTCTTCTATTACCTTAAAATTGATTATAAATAGTATCCATTTAAAAAAAAAAGGATTTATATTATTCTTTTAAAGAACTATGATCTACACCCATAATTTTATCATGAGTCTTAATAAAAAGTACACCTTCAATTTTAAATCTACGACCTATCATGTAAGATAAAATATAAATTGGTTCAATTATTCCAAACTATTTTTAAAATTTTTCTTCCATAAAAGTAATAATAGAAGAAAAATATTCATTATATCTATATTTAGCAAAAAAATGTCATTAATAAAATAAAATTGGCTTATGGTTGTAAAAGAAGTAGGATAATAAACACACAAAAAAAACATGTGTTAAATTATAGAAAAATTCACTCTCTAATTATGTTTCCTACTTCCCAATAAAATTTGGTAATTTGATTTTTCTTTAAAATGTTCATTACAAAAATTGGTGATAATGTTTTTACATTCATAAATATATTCTAACATGGCATAGGTAGAATTCCACCTATACTCATCAACAATAATAATTTTTTTTATATATTTTTTACTATATTGAATACAAAATCTTTTAAATTTTTGTCATCTATTTGATGAGTGTTTAATAAATAAAATATAATTTCTGATTTTTTGTATGTGATGTTCAATTATTTTTAGACCATCTTGCACACATAAATTTAAAATATGACATGTACATTTAATGTGATAAGTTTCCAGAAAACGTAGGTTTTAAATATTGTTTTTAAAGTTCAATTGCATCGTTAATACTAGAAACATTATCAACAATAATAGAAAATATATATATATATATATATATATATATATATATATATATATACTTTTCAATTTTTAATTAAAAATTGTCTTCATAATACACCCGGAAATAACACTACTAGTGTGCTTATATTCTAATTCGTTAAAACTCAAAATATGTTTTTATAAATTTCAATTATTATCAATATAATGTCTAGTGACACAAATATAACTTGCATGATATTTGGAAGCCCAAATAGCTGAAGTAATTCAAATTTTTGAGTAAATATTAGATAAATCATAAATTAATTTTTTTCTTATATTTATTATAAATTGAAAATGTTATTTTCCTCCTAGTATTTCTAAAAAAAAAAAATTATATCAGGGACAAAAAATATTATGAATCATTTTTTTTCAAACTTAGGATTTTTGGAAAGATTAAAAGGTTGATCATTATGAACAATAAATTTAGCTATAATTTTTCTTGCATTTTTGTTAGAAAAATGAAAATTACCAAGAGGGAAAGAAGAAAGACTAGTTATTTTGGTTAGAGTAAAATCATGTTGGGTCATAACATGACAGTCGGCATGTCTTTTAAGATGGTCAGTGCCATCGGTAGTTTGAGATGAAAAATATTTTTATAATTTTTGCAAATAACCCGAGAGCCTTTATTTGTAATTTCAACAACAACAACAACAACTAAGCCTTAATCCCATACTAGATAGGGTCGGCTATATGAATTCTCTATCTCCATGTAGCTCTGTTAAAGACAAGATCTGAATCAATATCTAATTAATGTAGGTACCTAGTATCTCTCTCCACGTAATCCTTGGCCTACCTCTACTGCTCTGTTTACCTTCTATTAGTAAATTATTACATTTTTGAACCGGAACATCTAGGGTTCTACGACGCACATACTCAAACCATCTTAAACACCCTTCTCTTATTTTATCTTTTTTTAAATAAAAATAAGAGCTACAAACTGGTAGCATTGTTACAAAACAGAGGTTCTGGTTTTGTTAAAATAAATAAATAAATAAATAAAAGCTGCAATCTAATTATCTCCTTCAGAAGCCAATCAGGCATTGTTCTTTGGTCTTCAAAACTAATTGCATAGTGTTCTCTTCTTGCCCACTTTGCGATCTTGTCAGGTGCTGTGTTGAATTTTCTGTCAATCTTTTGAGCATTCCATTTTGAAACTCTATCCAACAATAACTTGCACTTTCTCATTTCTTATGTGGTGTTGTCACTTGGGTCCAATGAGTCAGCAGTGATAAGTCTTCTGTCTAAGCATAGGTTGTCTGTGTGGACTTGGACTTTCATCAATTCCAGTTGGTGGATCATCTTCATGCCATTCTTCATTGCCTTGAGTTCTGTTTCATATGTAGATTTAGCTCTGCATATCTTGGCTCCTGCCATACAAAGAGACCCATAATTAGTCATGATGATATATGCAATCCCTGTTGTATCCTCTCCACATTTCTAGGATGCATCAATAAAGAGTAAATCTGAAACAATTGGTACAACATGCACCTTCCTATTATTTGTAATTTCAACAATGTCAAAAAATTCCCAAATCCCGGAGGTTCTCTTCCTATTGTCAGTATTGTCACTAACACCAATAGATGGTCCAGCATTATTATCGACATCGAATATCGATACTCGGGGGAGTGTTTTCAAAAAAATAAAATGGAGGATTGTCATGGGGAAATTCAAAGAAACGACTATTATGCAATTAAAAATACAAGTTAAGAATTACCTCAACTGTTTATAAAAGATTTGAAGAAAGCCAAACAATTATATACCCAGTCGGTGCCTTTGAAATGCACTTGAGGAATGGGGACTTGATCACTTAAAGTCTTGAACTTAGAAATAATTTGATCTTGAAGCCTTATGTCTTGATTGTTTGAATTCTTAGTAAATTAGAATGAGATAATTGAGAAGAGATTGAATCATTAGTGGGGGGTATTTATAGGTTTTTTTTAAAATTTTTAATATCCAAAATATCCTCATAAACCATTCATTTATAGTTGGGAGGGTAAAAATATCATTTTACCCAAAGTCACAAAATCCTTAAAAAATGTATTTATAATGTTTTTTAAAATAATAATAATAATAAAAGCTAGCGGGCTAGCTTGGTCTGCAAGTATGGGTTGTGCCATCGAGGCCTGCAATGGCATTAATCGTGCCGTGTCCGGCACGAGGGCCGCGCGGATGCTGGCCTAGTACTAATGTACCATGCCATAACTATTCTGTTTATAATTTTTTTTATTATTATTTTAATTTAAAAAAAAAGGTACATTTTTTCTTGTTTCCTCATTTTTAATTTATATTCCTCCTTTTTTTTCTTATTTTTACAAAATATATTATCTTCCTTTTACCCCTATCACAATTTTTCTTAATTTCAAACCTAATTAGGATTTATAAAATTTTATATAAACATGCACTAATTGGACTTTCGCTTTCTATTTTTGCAAATAGACCATTCTTGCGAGTGGAGGTTTGGTATCCAAACACATCCAGGCGAGAAGAAATCAATACCTGATGTAGAGAAAAGGTTGGGTTATGAAAAAGGTTGAGCAAATCTGCCAAAAGGATAATGGCAGTGTGCAGATATTATCATTAGCTTAGTTGTTTGACTGAACTATAACTACGTACACAAGCAAGCCTGCATGTAATCAAAATAACATAAACATCATTCCAAGGATGAAACAAGAAACAGAAGCATATCCTGGATACCCACTTACATTAACAAGTTCAAATAAGAAAAGCACAAGAAGGCAAGACATTATCAGCAAAAGCGAGAGGTTAGACACTATCTACAAATGACGACATGCACCATTTACACGGTTCAGATTACACAATTCATCAAGCAAGACTTACCATCCACCTTTGTTCCCATTGCTGTCTTTCTTGTTGCCCCAGCTCCCAGCTGGTTTATCCCAGCTGCTGCTCCCTTTGTCAACAGTGGCGATATTCTGGGCATCATCTTCATTGTTATTCCTAAAAGTAATTCTACCTGCTTCATCACCAGAACCGACATCCTTGCTCCAACCAGATGAATGATTCCTAGCAGCCTGAGAAGAGCTATTCCACCCACCAGAAGAGTCATTCCTACAGAAAGAGTTTCCTCCATCCCATCTGCCTTGTTGGCTGCTACTTCCTCCAGCTGCTTCACTTTTACCAACGGCTTTGGATTTATCCCACCCACCATCTTGACTGTTGTCCCAAGTAGAACCTGCAAAGTTTCCATTGTTCCTACCTGAAGCGTTTCCTCCATCCCATCTGCCTGGTTGGCTGCTACTTCCTCCAGCTGCTTCACTTTTACCAACGGCTTTGGATTTATCCCACCCACCATCTTGACTGTTGTCCCAATTAGAACCTGCAAAGTTTCCAGTGTTCCTACCTGAAGCGTTTCCTCCATCCCATCTACCTTGTTGGCTGCTACTTCCTCCAGCTGCTTCACTTTTACCAACGGCTTTGGATTTATCCCACCCACCATCTTGACTGTTGTCCCAAGTAGAACCTGCAAAGTTTCCATTGTTCCTACCAGAAGAGTTTCCACCATCCCACCTGCCTTGTTGGCTGCTACTTCCTCCAGCAGTTTCACTTTTACCATCAGCTTTGGATTTATCCCACCCACCATATTGATTGTTGTTCCAACTTGAACCTGTCAGGTCTCCATTATTCCTACTGAAAGAGCTCCCTCCATCCCACCCGCCTTGTTGGCTGCTTTTTCCTCCAGCTGCTTGACTTCCACCATCAGCCTTGGATTTATTCCAGTCACTGTATTGATTGCTAGCCCAACTTGAACCTGCGACGTTTCCTTTACTAAATTTATCTTCATCAGTCTTCCAATCAGATGATTGAAACATATCCCGACCACGGCCATATCCACGACCACGACCTCGACCTCGACCGCGGCCAAAAGATGCGTCCTCATTGTCCATGTTATTGCCCTCGTTTCGACCTCTACCCCTACCACCACTAGATCTCCAACCTCCAGATTCTCCCACCCCATTCCAACTGTCATTTTGATCTCTATTCCCTCGTCCTCCATACCGACCTCGTCCTCTTCCCCAACTTGGTCCCTTAGACCCATCATAGTCTTTTTGCTGGTTCCACTTGCTCCCTTCATCTTCAACCCCACCAAACTCACCGTTTCCACCCCTTCTTCCACCCCAACTAGATCCTCTCTCTCCATTGAAACCCATTTTTTTATCCCAACTTCCACGATTAGCATTTTGCCCTCTCCCCCGTCCACGACCAAACTGACCACCTTCAAAATTGGGTTTCTCCCAGGTGTTCTGATTATTTCTGCCAGATTCCTTGTTATCTTCATTGTTCCAGCGGGATCCTTCATTACCAAAAAATGATTTGGGCTTACTCCATCCATCTGGTTGATCTTGCCCAGAAGAAATTCCTGCCTTGTTCCATCCTCCAGTTTTGTCTTCAATGGCATTTTTTCCCTTGCTCCATCCTCCACTTTCATCTTCATTGACATTCTTTGCTCTGTTCCATCCTCCGCTTTCATCTTCATTGTCATTCTTTGCTCTGTTCCATCCTCCGCTTTCATCATTATTGACATTTTTTGCCTTGCTCCATCCTCCGCTTTCATCTTCATTGACATTTTTTGCCTTGCTCCATCCTCCACTTTCATCTTCATTAACATTCTTTGCTCTGTTCCATCCTCCACTTTCATCTTTATTTACATTTTTTGCCTTGTTCCATCCTCCGCTTTCATCTTCATTGACAGTTTTTGCCTTGCCCCATCCTCCGCTTTCATCTTCATTGACACATTTTGCCTTACCCCAGCTCTCAGATTGACTATGATTGGGAGGTTTAGCTTTATCCCAGCTTGATAGCTGATCCCCACCAACAGATCTCAGTTCATTCCATCTATTAGTATGAATTTGGCTAGAACTTCCTGCTTTTTCCCAGCCAACCTTTTCACCAGCACTTGTGTCTTTCACCTTTTCCCAATTGCCAACTTTCTCCTTGTTCCCATCCACTACATGGTCATCAGAAGATTTGGATACATTCCATCCATCTGTTTGGCCTTCGCTAGAAATACCCGCTTTATCCCAACCTCCACATGGAACTTTTGCTTGGTCCCAGCTGCTTGTACTGTCACAAACTGCTGATCTATTTTTGCGTGATGCAGCATTGTCCCAATTCTCAGATTGGTCACCTATGAATGTTGAATAAATTGTCTTACTTTGGCTCGGATTATCAAGTGACTTGCCCCAACCTTTGCCGTCATCAACATCTTTTCCATGAGGCCCAACTTTCGTCCAGGCATCTTCATTTTTACCCATAGATGTTCCTTTCGCGTCCCAAGCATCATATTTATCATTGCAAACCTCTGCAGCAGTACTTGTCCAGCAACTTCCCTGCTCCAAGCTAATCCCCTTTCCTTTCTCAGATATACCCCCCCAGCCATCAACAGAACCTGCAGTGGTCCGAATTGTATCCCAATTGCCTGTCTGGTTATCTGAAAGTACCAATTCCTTGGTCTTTGCAAAGCTTTCAGTCCCCCAGCTTCCTCCAGCATCTCCTGTTGAAAGCTTATCCTTCTCCCATCCATTACTGCTGTCACATTCTTTCTTAACAGAAGCTTTGTCCCAACAATTATCATTGGCGTCATCAGCAGTATTTTCCATATTTTTATTCCAGGTTATATTTTCCTCCCCACTTGGTCCAATTGATTTATCCCAGCAATCGTTATCTCTACTAGAATCACATGCACCACCAACAGATCCAAATATAATCTTGCTATCCCATAGGCCAGCTCCAGGTTCTTGATCTCCACAAATTAAGACAAGGAACAGTCAGTCAAGAACAACTAAAGGAAAAAAGCTATTGCATAAATAACATTGCCCTGTACTGTAAAAACAAGGAAAAACGTTTAACAAAAATATGCAATAAAGTTCCATATACACAATTTTTTCATTTTATCAGTCACCTTAAACAAGCATTTCAACCATTCAAGAACGCCACATGATCAAATGAATATAACAAATAGATAAGCCTTCTAGCAACTATTAGATGACCAAATTCCAACCAAAATATCACAATTTTTTAACTGTTTGGAAGGCTGCTCATTCCCTTTGAATTTGACAAAAGGGAATTGTACAACATACTGATAATACAGCATATCTGTTGAAAGATGAGAAAATGACAGACTAGTGAACACTCATTCTACCTAAATAGCACAGGTATGCTTAAAATTTCAGTAGGAACTTGTAAAGCAAGGTTGCAAAGCTGATGAGGTCACAACTTAAATTGTATTCACAGACAAGAAGTATTGCCATTTTCCCTTATGTTTTATCAGCTCCAGTTTATAGAAAGTCTGTTACAATTCATATAAACTCTTGGGCCATGTTTAACAGCTGGATAAATGCAGTTTAAACTGAAAAATACTTGGATATGCCAGAATAAGCCACCAAATTGTTATCCTCAACTGGGGATAGGAATAGGAAAAAGTTTGAATGGTAAAACAACAATTCTGAGATAAAAGTGGGAATAGATAGAATAACATTTATCCTCAAACACATCCACACCCATGTGTTGATGGGATGTCACTTATCTCTGGTACCCAAAAGCCAATTTTTTGTCTTTCATTCCCGATGCTACCTCTTTTCTAGGTGAGGGATAAATTGGAGTAAATAGGAATTGTTATTAAAAAAATCTAATTAATCTAGAATAAGAATACAATTAGGAAACATGGCCTTGCAGTTTAAACAGCAATATAAATTTATGAATCTTTTTTCAATATTTAATCAAAAACTACATCCCCATAATCTATTTATTCTCTACATAACCTGCCATCTTTCTTCCCAGTGGCATGCTTCCATGCACTCAAATCATGGAAACTAACATCTATTTCCTTCGATTGCTCCTATAGAATGATCTCTTTCAAATATTCCTCCAACACTTTTCATGTGCAGTCAACAATGTTGTATTTGGGTATCTAGATATTTTGAACTCAAAATCTGCAGCTTAAAACAGGCAAACTTCAAAATATCTATGGCAGTAGGACTCATGATTTATATCCATTGTCAACCTATTGCTCATTGTCTGATGCACAAAACCCACATCTCTCACCATTCCTAAACTTAACACAAATATTTGCAGAAACAAACAAAAGTGGGCATCAATATAGAACATGGAACCTTAGTCTACATAACAATATGTTTAATATAAATGTAAGCACAGAATAGAATTAGGAGAAGCAAACTTATACAAGGCATTACCTGTAACCTTCCTATCCTGAGCTCCTAAAGAACCCAACGAAGTGGCAGCTGGCTCATCCCTACACATTAATAAATAATAAATAATAATAATAATAATAATAATAATAATAATAATAATTAAAATGCCTGCCGATGAAGCCAAAAACAAATGTAGCTTGGAAGAGAATGGCACATATCCATACCTCCTTAAATTGGGAACAGCAAGCATATTCTCATCAACTACATGAACATTAAAGCCAACAAGTTAAAATCAACCAAATAAGAGCTCATAGGGGTAAGTTTTGCATGGTCAACAAACAAACCTGTTAATACTTTCGCAAGAGAATCCAGCTTCACAGTTATGTCACTACGGTATACACCAACAACACGGCAAAGATACCCTTTTAAGGGACCTTTACGAATTCTCAAAGTTTGGCCAATAGTGTAGGTTTGATCTCTCATTCTTTGGCGAGGTCTATTAACTTCATTCAACAAACTGTCTTAGAAAATATTTCATCTACAACATTCAGAAACCAGTATAAAGCACAATAATACATACATGTGTCACCATTATCTTCTTCCCCATCTAATGTTGTAGGAGGCAAGGGGGTAAATGAACTACATGATTTCTCACCCTACAAGAAACAATATGCCAAAATGTGAGAAGTCAAAGATAGAAAATAACACTCAGTAAAAATGTAGAATATCTTGCTCAAGCATGCCTTCTTTCCACCAGAAGATTTTTTGGATTCCATGATCTTCTCACATATTTCAGACCTGACACAAAATAGTCCACTATTCTCGAGTTGTAGGTCATCATATATGAACAGTATTCCTTTGTACATATGACGGACACCTCCTTGTCTGTCCTGCAAAAATAGTTAATAGATTTTCTTAATATAGTAATAAAATAGATCTAGATGAACCACGCACCGAAATTACATAAGACTAAATATACTAGAATAACAAGTCTAAGCAAGTTAAAAAACTTATTAAATACCACATGTTATCCATAGAAAAGTTCAATATTGAATAAGCAAGGATCACCTGGCAAGGCTACATATTCCTAGGCGACAATAGCAAAGTAGTACTGAGGTAAGGTGAAAAAAAACCGAAAGGGGAGTCTACTGCACATTTGCTCAGGTTTATCACATCAATAGGAAATAAACACATCTCTACCACAATACTAGGGAAAATGTGTTTGTGGACCCTGAGGTGGTCTCCAATGAGAAATCTTAGTCCCACAGAGATCATCCTCTCCAGGTTATTACGTCAATAAAATCAGGTATTAGACCAGGGTTCTGTTTCAGTTCATAGTTTCGAATGAAGTAGAACTATCAACCACTAGTCATATTTAGTACTTTTTCTCTGTGCAGTCTAGTGCAAAGTCATTCAAATGCTGCTGTGACAGCCTTCAATGGGATCCATTTAGGGAATAATTCATTATTTGAGAAACAATGGCTAATGATGAATTGCAATCTTTTGCAAATTAATACATCATTTTCATAAGGGAAATGCACATAGAAGGCCATATATCATCATCCTAGTTATCCTCTACACAAATGGACAAGAAATCTTGGAATCAAGAAATACCTCTAAAGGCCCCTCCAAAACCTTCACGACATCATTGATGTATACGGTTTTCTTGCCTCGGTCTAAAGCGGTAAACATTTTATCGACACAACTATTTTTTATCTCCTGCTGCTTCACTGTCACCACTTCTGGGCTTCCCATTCCACCTTTCAGTATCTGAAAGATTAATAAATCAAATTAGATCAAAACACAGTACAAGATAGAAGCTCAAGCCCAACTTGCCTACCCGATAGCTGTCCTTTTCCAAAGCAATGATAACACCAAAATCCTTGCGGCTGCAAATTCACATATGAAATAGTAGTATAAAATTGAACCCAACACAACACAGAATAATATCAATGCAATATCAGGTGATCACTCATTACCCAAACAGTACAAGGTCATATAGATCATATCCATTTCCTTGCTTATCATTTGATGTTTGATGTGATGCTTCAACCACCTTAATCTTCCTCCGTCCACTATAAACACTAGAAATCCAATCTAAATCCTCAGCTTCATCCTTATTTGACTCGCTAAAATTTAGGAGTTCAGCTTTTAGATGGCTGTACACCCCAGCAGACTAATGACCCAATCGACACTTTCTTATACACAAAACCATCTTTCAGCATTAGCCCATCAAGGACATCAAATACCTCGCCAGTTTGCTTATCCCGCCTAACCTGAATGTGAGGCCTGAAATCCCTGGAATGGGATGGCACTCCAGTTGTCAAATTAAAAGATCAATGAGGAAATACACCAACATATAACCAAAGAAAGAATGGGAGAATTACTCTAGTTCAGCAGCACTTATCAGGTGTGGAGAGGGAATCGCAGCCTCTTTTAAAGATACCCCACCACCCTGAAACATTACATAAATTTACACATTATATATGAGGTGCTACAGAACAAGTAGGCTATAATTCAAATTTGGGATTAAAAGATAATAGATGCTCCAATTTGCAGAAGGGTGAAAAGAAATTATAGGAAAAAAAACCTATCAATTGGTAGAGTTGATTCTTTTTCACATGGAAAAAAGTACAAGTAGACCAGAAGGAAGTTCCAAGATGTAAATGATCAATAAATATTGGAATGTTCAAAAAAAATTGTCTTGCATAATATGCTGAGTCAGACTCAGTGCAAATGGGTCAGCCTCATACTACCTGAAAGAAATCCATTACCAAGAGCATCTAATTCAGGAAGCTGACATAATAATATATTAAAACAGTTGATGAAGAATTTGAAAGAGATAGCTTCCAATGGTCACACAAGTTTTGTAGCAAAATAAAAGAAACAAACAAAAGGGCGTTGACTGATCATTCCAATACAATGCAATCGGGACTAGCTAATAATGAACTTGTACCAAGTAAAGGGGGCCACAGGCTGTCTTTTGGTCCGGCCTCGTGAAACCCGCGCCAGCAGGCCGGGCTGGCAACCTATAACCGGCTTGCACTGTAGCGGGTATACAGTTGACCCGGCGGACCTCGCAGGCTGGCAACCCAATGCATTAAAGCCGTTGGGCTGGCAACCCAATGCATTAAAGCCGCTGGGTTTTCCCAACGGCTTTAATGCCATTGGGTTTAGCAGCCCAACTTTATAATTTATTATTTTTTTTATTTTTTTCATTTTTTTGTTACATTATATTTTATAAATAAATAAAGAAAAATGAAAACCGACGGGTTACGGCCGGGCCCACCGGTTCTGAGGATTGGCCCGGGCTGGGTCTGGGTCACCCAACGATGACCCGTAACCCGGTGGGCCCGCCGAGTCAACCTAGCCCGGTGGATTTCCACTGTATGCCAAACCGGTTTCGGGTCGGCCAAAGGCCGACCCGGAACCGACGGGCCGGGTTAACCGGCCCATGCCCCCGTCTAGTACCAAGTTCTATGGTGAACAAACATGCATGAGCCATGTAACAATTGGCAAAATCATACAAACTAAAATAATGGCATAATTATGCACAAATTTAGTAATTTATCACAACTTTACTAGATCAATACAACTTATTTGTAAGAATGACAAGGGGCCTTACAAATTTTTTAAACATCGCTTGTAGATCAATTCTTGGGACCAACTTTATCGTCACTCTTCTCTGCACATCCTCAACTGCCACAACCTGAACAAGCATGCATAAAAAGATGGAAAATTATGACGCAGCAAGTAGGGCATCTTGATGACAAATTTTCACACGCAAAATAACCTGTGCCAGATCCCCTTTGTATTTCCCATTCTTCAAACGAACCCATGCATTCTCAACTACTTCAAATGATTTATTTTGGACAGATAGCAATTGAGGAACTTCATTTCTGGGGACAATACCCATTCTAGTTGGATATACATTCATGAATCCTTTGCATGCCTGTGGAGGAGAAACAAGATTACTGGATTGAACTGTTCTTTGAAACATACCAAAGGTGCTAATCGAGTCAGAAGTCATAAACTGAAGATTCCATATTGAAAGAATACAACTCTTTGTACCATGTATATTAAACATAATCAATGAATTCATATTAGTTTAATAATAGCATCTAGATCTTAAACAGTTCTAAATAATGAGAGAAATTATTATAAATGCTGACAGAGACAATAAATATCATACTTTAACTCTATTAATTATATAAATACAACCCATCCAATTAATAATAAACTCTATTAATTATGTATAAGAAAGATCTTAAAGAAAGCCTTGCAGGATAATAATATTGGACCAATGGATCCCCATGACAAGAGAGCATGTATATGGAACTACAGTTGCCATTAACATTTACAGCTGAAATCTACAACCACAGATGGCATTAGATTCCATTAAGAGTATTTTGATTTTGGTATAGATATCCAAATAAACTGTCAAAAGCAGGGAAAAAACAGCTAGTCACTGACGACCCAACAAAAAGATACAATTGATTCAACTGAAGGCCTTAGGCCAAAGATGGACATTAAAACCAAGGTTTTGAAACCAACCAAAACAATACAGGGAAATTATTTGAGTTTTAAGCAAAGTAAACATGTTTTGGTTGCTTTAGGGGAGCCAAGTATAGTTGTACATTGTTGAAAAGGTGCAACAACACACTTTAGCAAGGATCACTGCTAAACCCAGTTCCTAAGGTTGCAGCAGCAATGGGTTATGAACTTAGGACTTAACAATGGTAGAGTTATGCCTGTAGGTAGCAGAGGGAACACCATCTTGTTAGTTTGTTATTTAATGTGGCATGCAAATGTTGTCAAGAAATCATTAGAGACTAACTTTACCTCATAGGAGCATCAGGTCTATATAAGGGAAATTTTCTGTACTCACTAGTGTACCATTATTCACCGCCCTATCTAACTGATGATGTTAAACTAAAAAATCTGGTGCATATTTCAGAATAGATCCAACTAATATTCATTATCTTGCATATATTAAGTTTTCCTTTTCAATCAGTGGCACCAAACATAAGACAAATGTATCTTCAAAAGAAAATCCAATCTACCATTTTATAGATTGCATGCATATTAACAAAAATCCCTTGATCTATATTTGTCAAGTTTGTCCTAGACCTTACACAGCTCACCATCACCCTGCAAGTTTGTGCTCTGAAATAAAGCAATTGAAGTCTTCCTGCTCATCCTTCTTACCATCAGTGATTTAGTTTTATAAAAACTTAATATAGCTCAACAAACAAGTTAATTAATATTCCAGAAAAAATAAATCAAACACATAATATTCTACACCTTTAATCTTGTCAAGTGGGACTACATATTATATTGTATCCTATTAGGATTAAAAGGGCAGTCCGGTACTACAAAGCTCCACGCTTATGTATGGGTCCAGTGGAAGGGTCGGACCAAATTGGGTCTATTGTATATAGACTTAACCATCTTTTTTTGCAAGAGGCTATTTCCACGACTCAAACCCATAAACTCCAAGTGAGCGACAACTTTACTGTTGCACAAAGGCTCCCCTTCTAAACATGTTAGGATCAAGTAATATAAATTCACTTATAGTACAATGGCAATGATCACAGACCAATCAAGGTTAATAAATAGCAAATCACATTCTTCCAAGTTAGAAACTTCTATAAGCTCTAAGAGTTACAATAGACTGTTCATAATAAAACAATCAACTGGTAGATAATATATTTCATGGCAAAGCATATATGAACTTATATAATATTCTTTTGATGAAGGTACAAAGACACCATACATACAAGTCTCGTACCATCGTCAAATGCCCAATTAGAAACAGTCAAATTTCCAACATATATCTAACTACTAAGTTATAACTTCTATGTGGATTAGAAATAAAGAATTTCGGTTAAGAATACAATGTAACAACTATGATCTTCACAAATGTCATGAAATACCCACCTCAATCACATCACATGCTTTGTCAGCTTCAATGTAAACATAACCTTTAACATGGTCAAGTGTAAACACAGAAATTATCTGCAGTTTACTTCCCAAATTTTGCAAGTCAATGAACTTTTGCATGAGGGAGAAGGAGATTTGTTTCTCACGTCCAACCTGCAGTAGCAGATAAGGTGGGTAGAAATCTAATGGAAGAACAGCAATTTGATACAATAAACAATAACTTACACCATGCATTTGATTCTCCAAACAGTTGGGTCCTTCATATCATGCATTTGTGATACTTCATCCAAAGCTTTTAGCATCTTCCTCATGTACAACATACTTAGAATCATGATCATAACTTGATCTTTGATTAGTTCTTCTAATTCATCAGCACTCAACTCCTCTTCCTTTTTACAAGAAATGGAAGTTGATGGGCTTTTCCAGCTCCCTTAAGATCTCCAGGTTCTATTGCTTCATCTTCAATGAAATCTGCAATCATAGCAAAGTAACACAGCAAAAGAAGGTAAGCACCATATAAAGGATAAAAAGGATGCATCTTATTTGCAATCCATAGAGGAATTTTTTCCACAAGATTATAAACATGAATAGAACATTATCTCCAGAACTTGAGAAAATAAAATGCAAACTTACTAAACGAAGGAGGGGACTAATACAACAGAATACATAAGGAAAAAAGACAGCTCAATGAATTGCAATGAAAAACAAAATGGCAGCAAAAAAATCAAAATATTTGCACATGTAATGACATTGGATTAAAAGAAAGCATGAAGAGGCAGCAGACTAATAAAATAAAGTGAATGTTGCCAACAGACTACCAAAATAAAGAGAATTAAAGATAATCTCAAATGAGGGAGATCACTAATTAAATGATATAGAATTGGATCATGATTAACCAAACTTTAAAAAGAAACCTTAAGAACTCCAGCGATTCAGCTTCTTGTTAGGCACTAGATCAACAAGGGGAATGGGCTGGATAAATTATACTAGTGATCAATTAAATTCAGTGGCCATAAAATAAAGAAAAACACTGGATTTCACAGCATTAAGGTATAGCTATAAAGATCATAAAGCAATGTAAGTTTACTAGGAAACTATTTTAAATTTATCCTTGCAAATGTGCTCTGCCAAAGCATGGCCCATTTGACAAGCATCCCAAAGCAAAAGAAGTCACATGTTTGCTAGACCACATTCAGTCCTTAAGAGCCATATCTTCATGTAACAAGTGATTTCAGTTAGTGAAAGATTCAAAGGAATAGCATGCAACAAAGTGTTAGGCAACATAATAAAGAATAGATTCCCATAAGTGAACACAATGCAAAGATATTTATTACGAAACTAATAAAAAGCTTTGAAATGGTCCACAGTTCAACAAGATGAATTTACAAGAAAACTATATGTCTCACAAAGAAATTCAGATGATCCAACCATCCATATTATCCAAACACAGAAACATGTAGTGATAATGCCCCAATGAAGGTCAACTCATTGAAATGAAGGAAAACAAGGAGGGATGGCAGACCAATGGTCCTGAACTACAAGTACTTTCATTCTTAAAAAGCACACATCTGTATGCCTGAAAAATTACTCTAATGAAAATAAAAAATCCAAATACAACTCAAGCAAGAGAATTAACACCAACTACAAATCTCACTGAATTCCTTCAAGTGGGTTAAAAGGGAATATGTCTATGAAAAAACAAGAATGTAAATACTGTATCATATACAAATAGCACCATTGATAACATTCAAATGTCCACTCTCCAAACTTATTATCACAAACAACCAAAAAAGTAGTGAAAAACATAAACAGCATGAAAAAACTAAGTGTAAATCCTTTGGAAGAAAAGGAACAATCAAAATCTGCACTTGATATGGTTCCACATTTGCTAGAAAGCAGACACATCTCCATGTTTTTTCAAGATCAATCAGTCGGAAGCAACACCAGACCCAATGAAAAAAGAAATAAACACACACAAACACACACACACACACACACACACACACACACACAGTATCATTTAAGCCAAATAGAACACAATGGAAGAGCTAGAGAAGCACTAAAAATCAAAAACAACATTCAGAAAGTAAACAAACATAGACAAAATATATCACGATTAAAACTAGTACACTCCCTTATAATCAACATCCGAATAACCCCAAAGACCTAAAATTTGACATTAGAAGAACAATGCCAATGAAAGCATCAAATCTACAACATTGCACGTAATTAAATCCTAAACGCCACAGCACGTTTAAGAAGCATTGGAAAAAAGGGCGGGGCCAAACCCTAGAAAGAGAGAGAGAGAGAGAGAAAGAGAGAGGGAGGGCGTTATACACTCGATCGAGATCATCGCCGGCGTCTTCCTCGTCAGATTCAGCGCCATCACAGCCGGCATCAACGGCGGACACGTCGAAGAACTGGAGAACACCAGGGCGACGCTTCTTCCGGTTAAGGTCGGAACCTGCAGAGGCCTTACGCTTCCCAGAGGAGGATGAGGTGTGGGGAAGCCATCAGGGGCCTTCCTGCAATCTCTTTCCCCTTTCCCTTCACCGCCATTAGATGGGCACGAGAGAGAGAGAGAGAGAGTGAAAGAGATGAATAGGGTTGGGTGGTGACTCTGTTTTGCTTTTCAGTCTTACCCCTCCTCGGTGGTGAATTATCTTCACGCGGATCAGGATAGTTAACCTTGACTGGATAACGTGGTGATATATTGAAATGGAGTATAAATAAGATACACGATTTAAAATGCTGTTCTAATTTTGCCACATATCGATATGAGGTTAGTTAATTTGCAGCTGAAAGAGGAAATTTCTCCAGTGGTTTTACCTCGAGATCCGCACTCCAGTTGTGCTTCAGGGACGTGCCTAGTCTTCAACCATGTGGATTCTTTTTTAGCAAATACAATTCAAGAAAGTTAAGGTGAATCTGCCTTTGTTTGGTTGAGAACGTCTTTGGTAGGGCTGCGCAAAAAAACCGGTAAAACCGTAAATCCGGACGGATCGGTTTTTTAACGGCGATCAGCTTCCAAAGCGGTTTTGGATAACTAGTCGGTCGCGGTTTTGGAACCGGCTCCAAAATGGTTCGATCCGGTTCCAATTTTGAACCGCTTGATCTAAATCGAAGCGGGCCAGAGTTCACATATATTTTATTATTTTTTAATTTTTTTAAATAGTTTAGGGTTAATAAAATTCAAATTTTCATTTTACTTAATTCTTTTTAATATTATAATCTTATTTTATGGAGAAATTGTGATTCATATAGATTTGTTCTCGAAATAAAGTATTTGTTTTAAGTTTTTCAAGGTTGTTTTTGCCAAAAGCAAATATGGTCAAAGCAGGGATCGGACGGGGCCAGGTCAGGTCAAAACTTTGATTTGATCAGGTTCGATTTTCCCCTTGGTGGTAGGTCCGGTCCAGTTTTTCCAAAGCTGGTTAAGCGGTCAGGTCAGGTTCGAGGCACGAGTTTGGGACGGGGCCCAGGACCATGCACCCCTAGTTTTTGGAGGTGAGAGAAAGATTTTGGGGATTTTATTTGTTTGGTGGGGGTGTGAGGGGGTGGGGAGGGGTGAGGGAGGGTAGAGAAACTTCAGGGGTGAGAAACTCCGGGGTGAGAAACTCCTTCTCACCCATCACAATTCACTCCCCCAAAACGGGGATTTTTGGGGAGTGAATTTTTATTATTTTTTTAAATTCAAAATTGACTTGAAATATCATTCATGCACTCCACTTATTTTCACAATACCATCTAAGTCATATCCAAGAGCAACCATACAATATAATTAATATTAATTATACTTAAATTAATATAATTAATAGCCTTAATATAATTAATATTAATTAGAATTAAATTAATAGTAATAATAAATATTAAATTAATAATATTATTATTAATTATACTTATAATAATATAATTAATAGTAATAAAATTTGTATTGGTTTAATAATTGATATTGTTATACTTAAATCAATATAATTAATATTAATTAAAATTAAATTAATAATAACAATACGCATTAATTTTTAATTATATTACACATAAATAATAATCAGGGACGGAACCAGGACCCCCCTGGTAGGGGGACTGGGGATAAAGGCAAAACAAAAAAAAAAATTAAAAAATACACATTAAATTAATATCATTAAATTAATAGTAATAATACACATTAAATTAATAATAATGATATTAATTATACTTATACTAATATAATTAATAGTACTACAATTTGTATTGGTTTAAAAATTGATATTAGTTATACTTAAATTAATATAATTAATATTAATTAGAATTAAATTAATAGTAATAATACTCCTTAATAATAATAATGCACATTGAATTAATAATAATATTATTAATTATACTTATACTAATATAATTAATAGTGATAAAATTTGTCTTTGGTTTTATAACTAATATTAATTATACTTAAATTAATTTAATAAATAGATTTAATATAATTAATAATAATTAGAATTAAATTAATAATAATAATACACATTATACTTTTCTTGATCACTCCTCGTAACCAAACATTATATACATTTCATATTAAGGACAAATTGGTTAAATACTGGCATTACACTCTTTCTCACCATGACAATAAAAAAAAGATTAAATCTTCCTTACTCCCCCGTTAGACCAAACATAATATTTTTCAAAACCCTCCATGTCCTTCCCCTCCCAACTCCCCTCACCCTCCCTCCAAACTCCCCTTTGAACCAAACAAGGGGTAAGAGAACATAGGTTTTAACCCATGGTGCGATAGCGTGTTATAACTTTTATCTAAACCAAGCCATCCTCCTCACTATTCACTTTACTCTTCTCATCTTCACGTCACGGGAAGAAGGCATTGAGGATCTGGGGACGATGATCTCCCTTTGACGAGGATCTCGGCAAGCTCCTCTTTCTGCGTCTTTTCCCTAAGCAAATGAGGATATAAAGAAGATGTAGGAGGGGCGGACCCTCCAGGAAGTAGCGAGGATCTCACCGGCAATGATGCTTCCCTACAAGCTCCTCTTGATCATCTTTTCCCCACGAATGAGGAGATAAAGAAGATGTTGGAGGGCGGCCAGGAAGGGCGTAGACCCCTCCGAAGAAGCGCTTGAGGATCTCCCGGCGATGATCTCCCGACAAGCTCATTTTAGATTGTCTTTTTTCCCGGATGAGGAGATAAAGAAGATGTTGGAGGAAGCGTAGAGGATGTAGACCCCTCGAGGCGCGAGGATCTCCCAGGTGAGCTCCCTCTTAAATGCGTCTTTTCCATGGATAAGGAGTAGCGGAGGATAGAGGAGCAGCCGTGCAGCCAATGTAGCCGATGAAGAGCCGCTTTCCGAGCTGCGAGCAGGGATGGCGAGGAAGCTAATCTGAGACCCCTCATACATATGTTTGCGGGCCATATGGCCTCCCATGTCACAGGCTAGAGGAGGCCACGACCTTTTTTAAGGGTTGCGAGCATAGGGGATAATGAGGAAGTTGATGCGGACCCCTCGATTGCATGCTTGCGCTCCATGGCCTCCCATGCTGAAGGGAGGCTGATTACTTCGAGGATCGGCGTCGAGGGACTATAAGGAAGGCGTCACCGAGACCCTCCGGCCGCGTGCTTGCGGCGCCACGTAGCCTCTATCACGGACCCAGAATGGGGGCCTTGGCCGCTTCGGGGGCCTCTGAGTACTCCATTCGCGTCGCTTGAGGATGATGATGAAACCAATCACGGACCCCTCCGGTCGTGATGGCCTCCTATACTGGCCGAAGGGGGGCCCTGGCGCTTTTAGGGCCTCTGGCCGGGGCGATGAGGAAATTTGTCACGGACCCCTCCGGTAGCGTGCTTGCGCGCCACATAGCCTCCCATGCTCGGGAGGGAGGCCACGACCACTTCGGGGATCACGAGTGCCAGGGCGATGGGGAAGCTAATCTGAGACCCCTCACGCCACATGCTTGCGCACCACATGGCCTCCCTACACTTTGCCATAGGGGGCCACGACCCTTCTCCGAGGGCTATGGCGCTCCATTCGCGTCTGATGATGAGTGAAGCCAATGCAAACCCCGTGGTGTGGCCCCTACGCTGCGGGAGGGCCACACGTGCTTCCGGGCCTCTGGCGTCGAGGGCGATAAGGAAGGCGATGCAAACCCCTCCGGCCGCATGCATGCCACATAGCCTCATATACCGGTCGGAGGGGCCACGACCACTTCGAGGGCGCTGCGGCGGGGCGATGAAGGCGTCACAGACCCCTCGGTCGCGTGCTTGCGCGCTACGTCAGCCTCATACACTTGCCCGGAGAGGGCGGCCGCTTTCGAGACTCACGAGCGCTCCATTCACGTCGGCGAGGATGATGATGAAGCTAATGTAGTCATGATGGCCTCCTAAACCACTTGCAGGAGGGCCACGGCATTTTCAGGGCCTCTGGCGCTCCATTCTCTTCACGAGGATGATGATGAAACTACAAAGCGTCCCTCGGCGCGTCCTTGCCCGCCACATGGCCTTCTACACCATTTGATTCCCTCTCCGATGTCCCTGCAATTCAGGGGATGATCCCGACTTCAAGAGATCGGTAGCATCATCACCTTGAGGATGAGCATAGGAGGGAGGAGGCTCCAACAAGTCTTGTTCGTTGTTTGAGGTACTTGTTGAATTTCTTATTGTTTTATTTAAATATTTGTTACTCTTGCTTTTCGTATTTCTCTCTTTGACCTCTCTTTACATACAATTTGTTTGTAGTTTGGAATCTTTTCTAGAATTGAGGAAGCTTTACGGTGACCGCGTCAGTGGTTTGCACGATCGATGTGTAGTTGATGTGGTTTTATTTGGGATTGGATTGTGACATTGTGATGTCATGGTGACTCTTGTGAGGCTTTTGTAATTGGAGTTTGTGGGATCAAGAAAATGCTTATGCGGCATTGTCTTTGTGAAGAGGCAATAGAGGCGACAACTTCGAATCACAAATATCATATTTGTTTTAATTTTCTTGCGGGTTCTTCCATTCCTAATAGAGGCTGACCCTCTATTATTAATTACCCATATAAAGTCTTGGGAACCTCAGGTTAAGGGCAAGCAGAGTACAAGTAGAGACAGCGGAAAAGAATATAATTTGATAATTCATTTTATTTACAAATTATGAGCTTTATTACATATTCGGATATATTTGGTGAAGGCAGTGTCATTAATCTAAAGGACCACAAGTTTCCTTTGACCACGGCAGAAGGTCTTTACAATTCCGTTCGGTAAATAGCGTGAGGATTGATCCTGCTTGAACAAGTCCGTCGGTGTAACTTGACCCTCTTCATAAACAAGTCCGTCGGTGTAACAACCCTCTTAGCAAAAACAAGTCCGTCAAAATTGTAACAACCACAGGAGAGAGAGAAATATCTAACGCCCCTGATAAGTAGGCCTTATCCACTGCTCCCTCTGGGTGGGCGGATATCTACCCGTTTTGCCTACGTGGCATCTCTGGCGCTAGGTGGCGGATATTTTCCTCTAGCCTTAAGATATTTACCTAACTCAGCCTCGTTCAATAGCGCCTTTCTGAACCGCCTCTAAGGTGCTTTATAAAGGAGGCGTTAATAGAAGAAAGGGGATCGAAAAAAGCTCATGTAGCCACAGGAGAATTGCCTAAATTAAGACTTTTTACTCAAGTTTTGACTTAAGCATAGAATTTGAATCAGGCGAGAGAGGCCCTAATTCAGCTCTCTACCTCTCCTTTTTACGGGTTAAGCTCATGGGTAATTAAGTAGGAGTTTTCATAATGTTCTCTCAGCTTCTGTTAAATGGCAGTAAGCGTCACACCAACTATAAATTTTAATTGGTAGGAGTGAGGCCATATCATGAAGCAGTGGCCAAAGCGTGGCGTAGCCAGGTTTTGGCATCAACCCAGTTTGGCGCCGTCGTTAGGGGACCCTTACGAAAAGCCAAATGACCACTACTAGAAGATCAAAGCGAATCCAAGAGCGGGGGCCCCAAGTAATCCCGAAGGACTGGCGAAATCGAAGGCATGGAGAAATCGCAGGTAGATAATCCAGCCCGTCTTACCCCGTCGAAATTCCTTCCGTCCAACCCAAGAATGCATTCGAGTTTTACCTTAACATCTGACAACAATTGGAGCGGTTGACCCGGTACATTCGTTCATACTTTGACCCATCCTCGCCTCCTCTCCTACAAGTTACGGCACCAAACATACCTGCTTGCTGGATAATTACGAAGCGGGAGGAAGGGCGAGAACCGCGCCCATAAAGAGAGGAAAGAAAGAACGCCTTTTCCGCTAGTTGGGAACCCCCTCGATCAGCCTTGGCAATGAGGCCACTACAACCGGCGGACAAGAGCGGAGCGGAATAGTCCATCTGTTCAAGCGATTGATAGAAGGACTCGGCAGCGGGACCTCTCCCAAAAGCGAAAAGTCGAGCGTATCCTCCAGAGTATGTGTTGCGCCTTTTTGTCAAAAATATTGGGAGAACAAGTTCACGATAGCCGGACCTTTGGTTATGACCGCATATGAAGGCAAAACCGATCCGTCCCAACACGAAGTCTTTTTGATGAAGATGCTCCTCATTTGGAATCCATGGGCCATTTCGCGTGTCTTACGAGCTTTTCCCACCATATGGGGAAAGCGCCAAGGCCCGGTTTGTCGATCTCCGTCTAGCGCAATTACTTCTTTTGATTTTGGCAGATTGCTTTCTAGCCTATTTTGCCAATTACTCAAAGCGGAAGAAAACTCCATCTACCCTTACGTGTTAAACAGCAGCGAAAGGGAAAGCGCTCCGAGGCTTTTTAAATCGTTACATAGGCAGAAGCGACAAATGCTCATGAGACCTCCTTTCATGAATGAAATGTGTAACCTTCTTAATGGAGGGCTGTTAGAATCCCCTTCGTTTTCCCTACGCGTTGGATCCACTTAAAACCATTCCGCCCTTATGATCCAAGCCCAAAAATATATCAATTAGAAATTTATATGGGTTGGGAAGGAGGCTAAGCGTGGACCTATGGACACCTTGAGAAGGGAAAAACCCACAGCGTCAACGAGAAGGCCCCAGGATATACGAAAGGAAAAGGATCGCCGGGGGATAACAAAGGTGCAAACGAGAGGTTTGGAAACCTCAACAGCTAACCCCAGGCGTATCTTTGCGGCCATTGAGAACCTTCAAAGGAAGGAAAAATTATCCGGATATGATAAACCATACCCGAATCAAACCGGAAGCTACGTCCTTATGCAAATCAAAGAACAAAAGCTTACGGCGTGGCTGGAACCACAAGAAATGGCGAGCGACAAAGAATAGTAAGAAATATTGCTAGTTTCCCTACATCAATCCAAAGGACGTGATACGGAAAAGTGTACCCTTGATGAAGCCGCTTGATAGAAGATGCCGATTCGAGGAAGGAAAGGACAATTGGAGGCGATACATCAACCTTGCCAAATTCAAGGGGACACTGAAGTTTCCTGGCCACAGAAGAAGAAGAAAGGGGAAATTGTGGGGGATTTGGTAGGTGGTGGTCACAGCGTTTGCGGTGAGATGAAAGTTCGCCTCTCGGAAAGTTAATGCTTTACGAATGGGTGCAGGAACCACGCGGAAAATAGGAAATACCGCGAGGAGGCGATCTGCGACCCTCTGGCTCCGATCGACTTTTATGACAATGGCGTACCGGTAGGAGGAGTTAGCCCACCCTCGTGATGGCCAGCGTTGAATTTGTATGCTATCAAAGTTTCGAGTTTCCGGATCAGAAAGGATTACGATAGAAGCGGTAGGGAGTTCGATTTGAGTATCCATCTTTTGGAGTGCTTTCGAAGAGAATGAGATATGGCCTTGCGGATGAGAAGCTTGCTTCGGGTAAAATCATCCTTAATAGGATTCTCAGGAGGTGTTAGTACGGCCCGGAAGGAATGATCTCCTTACCAATTCACGGTAGGGGAACTTCGCCAAGATCATCAGTAGTAACAACGCAAATTTCTTGGTTGTATGCGTTGTGCTTCAGAGATTTACTGGTAGCGTGATCCTTGGTGGAAGCCAACTCTAAGCATACGAAAAGCCGCTGAAAATCTCTACCTACGGCTTAACCTTCTCAAATTCCCGGTAGAAAGTATGGTAGTGGAGAAGTGAGAGGAGATCGACCTCTGGCTGGCTAGCGTGATGTTATGTCTCTCAACCCCCTCGAGGAGAGGAAAAGCCCTCCATGGCTGACCAAGACAAAGGTTTGGAAGCCATTTGCTAGTCGTGAGGAATGTGCGAGCAGGGAAAATGAAAGAGCTTGACCTACACTTTATTGAAGAATTTACTACTTGATCCCCTAAACTAGGGCAGCGTACCGGAAGGCGGACCCAGCGGTCGCGGATTAGAAGTGATTTGGCGCTTTCAATCTGAAGCGTGAGAAGATCTCATGAGGTATTAAAAGCAAATTCCGACCTCTTAGCTTGGTCTTGAGAAGATAATTTGGGCGTAAAGCGGCGATATCATGTCCAGCGCCCGTCAATATCAGATCAATCGTTTAAACCCTCTGAGAAGCGAGAAGAAAGGAAGAAATTCGGTGCCGGGGAAGGTAGAAGGCGCTTGAGAGGAAGAAGTATCGAACCTCCTAAAAAGCTAAGTTTATCAGGAGGTGCGTTACGGATTGGTTGGCTAATGTGGTTCTGAGTAAAAACCCGTCAGGAGAGAGTGGAGGAGTAATATATAGCGTTGATTTCACGGACCAAGCAAATCTTGTCAAAGATTCTTTCCCTTACGTCAATTGATAGTTTGGTTGGCTCTACAGCGGGGCATGAGATGCTATAAGTTTCTTAAGATGCCTTCTCGGTCTACAACCAAATCCAAATGGCCAAAGCGGCGAAGAAAAAGCGTCCTTCATTATAAGCCGCGAAACTTACTTTGCTATAAGGTGATGCAGAATTCGTAGCCCTAAAAGAATGTAGAACCACCTTCGAGGAGAGCTCATAAATCTGATCTTCAAAGAACAAATTGAGTAGAAATGTTGGAAGCCTATGTGGATGATATATCTTGGTGAAAAGCGAAAAGCCAATGAACCACCTGCTCCGGACTTACAAGAAGCACCGGTCTCTTGATTTATACACTATCGCGGTTAAACTGAGAATAAATGTTCTTTTGGCGTTCGATCCGGAAAATTCTGGGGTTTTATCTTGACACAAAAGGGAATAGAAATAATCAGGAAAAATCGAGTAGTAGTATTCTATGACATGGGAATTGGCAAAGTCTTCAAGAAATTGGCCGACTTAGCGGACCTCGCGGCTTGGCGGTTATCTCAGGCCGGAGGAAAAATCTCCCACTCTTCCAAAACTCTGAAAAGCGCCAAAAATGGAGTGGGCCGAGAAGAATGTGAAAAAAGCCTTTGAGGGGGCTTAAAAGAATTATCTCCGATAAGCCTCGGCTATTAGCTAAGAAGCGCGAGTGGGGGAGGAACTCTATATATCTATTTGGCGGTATACGCATGCCGTCAGTGCGGTCCTATTGAAAGAAAGAAAGCGGAGTTCAAAAAGCAGTCTACTACGAGCAAAATCCTTAATGATCGCGAGGAGTCAAGATATCTACGCTTTCGAAAAGGATTGGCCTTTGCTCTCTTGTCATCATCCGCACGGAGATTAAGGCCGTATTTTCAAGCCAG